>CATIWM010665778.1:0-21694 GCA_949671775.1 Mallotus repandus
GAATCAACACATAAGTAAATCAGAAAATTCTTTAAATTTTTTCAACCTAGAAGGTGAATTTCTAATATAACTTATTACTTCTCTAACCCTGTTTACTAATGTATTTGCATCTTTTAAACCTTTCTTCACAACAACATTAAAAATTAGTACAATGCATCTCATATGAACATATTTAGTTCTCACAGCAAATGTGCATCAACTCTTCAATTTCTTCTTAAAAAAACTAAAAGCAATGTCATTTTAAGATACATTATCTACTGTGATGGTAAATACATTTTTAACCCCTCAATCAAGAAGATAATATTCTAAAACTTTTGCAATGTACTCTCCCAGTGAGATGTAACAGAAACAAATGAAATGCTTTTTATATGGAGCTCCCATACAGCATCTATGTAATAACCAATTATGCACATGCAACTAATGCATTGAATTGAAGTCCAAGAGTTAGTTTTGATAATAACTCTTTGACTTTGACAGTGATGCTTAAACACATTTTTCAATTTCAATCTCTCATCTAAATATGCATCACAATGGTCTTGACTAATTATCCATCTATTAGGTATCTTAAACCTAGGACAAATAATAGACATGAAGTGTTTGAATCCCTCACTTTCAACATATTTAAAACTCAATTCATCAACAATGATCATCTTAGATAATGCATTTCTAATAGCATCCTAATCAAACTTTCATGTCCCAAATACACCTACATTTTCATGCAAATCAAATCATAACCTTGCACAACAGGATGGAGTTGTCTAGTCTCTTTAGGGTTTAGATTTTTCATGCAAGTCAGCATATGATGTCTACTGAATGATGTGCTATTTTTTTTAGTATTAGCAAGTAATATTGTTGCACAACATAGACACCTAGTTTTTACCAACTTCCCTTTCTCATCTATTATTTTTCCGAAGTGTTTCCATGCTAAGCTTCTACTATCTATTTCTTTTCTCTTTTTTTTTCTTTTGTAGCAACTTCAAGCTCTTTTTGGGCTTCAACTCTACTTGTTGTTGAAATTCACCAAGAGCAGTATTACTGCCACTAGCAGCACCACCACCAATTTCTATCTATATACATGGTTAGTTATAGAACCAAAACAGAAACAAAATCAAATTTAAAGTTATTTAGGCTTCCACAAATAGTAATCAACATGAATGCATACAAACAACATATAATAAAATTTAAAATCATATTCCAAGTTATTTAGCCTTCCATAAATAGGAATCAATTTACATGTATATAATACAATACAAAATCAGATTAACAAGAATCAACTTACATGCATACAAACATCATCTAATACAATACAAAATCAAATTCAAAGTTATTTAGGCTTCCACAAATAGGAATCAATATATATTGTTGACCCTTTGCATTATCAAGGTCATAATCAATTTCATAACAACCTTGGTTTTAACTTTAACAATCAATTTTTATTGCTAACATTTATATTTAAATGTGTTTAACAATCAACCTTGGTCTTAATCTTCTTTAATTTCCTCTAAACTCCATCAATCCTTGTTTTAATTTCTTTAGCATTCAAAATTATTTTAAAACATTCTTGTTTAAATAAATTTATTTAAATTTAACATAAAATATTATCAATTTTTAAAATAAATTAAAGTATTCAAGAACTCTTTTTTTATAAATAATAATTTAACAAGAACATTCATTTTATAAAAACTTTATTTTTTTGACAAAATTTTTAAGAGACAAAATACAGGCTAATAATCGAGAGACTACCTTTTTTACAATGATGTTTTTAAGGGTCACTCTTGACTTTAAGGGATAAAAAATAGAGACTTTCACCACAAAGCAAACGAGGGATCTAAAATTTTAGGCTTCCACATTCAAATCTCCAGTTGAGATCGAAAAGAAATTTTTAAGTGCCAACCATTGGATTTAGTCACAATTAGATCATGCAAAAAAAAAAAAAAAAAAAAAAACATAAAACCCATCAAGATGAAATTAAAAAATAACAATAAATAATCATGCAACAACAACAATTTATCCGTCTAATAGGAACTTTGCATGTTGATTTCTCACTATTAATGTCAAGAATCAAACATTGACAATAACAAAAACAACAACAAAGTAACGATCTACTATTTTTTCTATAACTCACTTTGAATTAGAGGGTTCTTAACAATCAAAACATCAAAATGAAGAAAGGAAACACAGCAGAGAGTCAAAGACTAGAGAAAGCACAGATAGAACACAGAAAGAAGCTAAAACGTATATATGAGAACAATTAGGGATGAAATGAGAGTGAGGGGAGAGACAAAACTCTATTGGAGTGGAAAAAAGAAAGACCAAACAGGAGAGAAGAAGTTAGGTTTAGAGAAGGAATGAGAGTGACATAATATAAAGGGAAGAAAATGAAGAGGAGCGACATTTAGGGTTTAGAATGGGAAACGAGGGGTATATATAGTAGGGCAAGATTAGGGTTAGGGTGACATATATAAACAACGTCATTTGGGGTGCTTGTCAATGAAGTTTGTTTTTCAGTTGATTCGGTCATATGGATGCATCAACTGAACCAACAACCAAAACTGCACTCCACTCACAATTCCATTAAACCGAACTATTGTGATGTGTCTTCGATAACCAAACCGATGCTACATTTCGGCTCACGATGGTTTAGTTATGTTGGTTTTGACAGTATTTGCACTACCCTAATCATACATGTCACTCGTTCAATTATGTAATATGGATGCATCAACCAAACCGACAACCAAAAACCACAGTCCCTATTCTATCAAACCGAACCTCTATGATGTGTCTTCGATAACCAAACCAATGCTACATTTCAGCTTGAGATGGGTTAGTTATGTTGGTTTTGTCGGTATTAGCACTGCCCTAATTATACTTATCACTCGTTCAATTATGTAATATACCTAGTGATGTGCTAATTTAATCCTGAACCCTCCATTTGCAATAAAAATATATGAAGATGGTGGATTCGGGTATAATATTGATTTACTGCCAAGTAAAATATCTTCACTTATAGTATAAAGCTAGTTTCCTGCCTGACAACACAAGACACCAATCCAAAGCATCGCCTGATTGAAGCCTTGGTTAAATTCAGTCTTTGGAGAACATATATTTCTCATACATTTCTCCATTTGAATTTCTAATGCCTAACTTCAACTTGGTAGTATATGAATAGAGGTGCCAATACATCCATAATCACAGCAAAGAATCATGCAAGCCATTATACAATCATCCATAAGCCAAAAACAACATTCTAACTTGACAGAGGTGTTTCATGAATATGCTACATACAGTATAACAAAATTTCATTAGAAGTTCATTACACCTTAAAAATTATACCACAATATGCTAATACAACAATGCGTACAATTTTATCAGAAAAGCGCTTGCACGCTTAGCCATTCTTGTAAGCATTTCATCTCACTCTGGATTCCCAAGGATAGAGCAGATGCAACATTCAAACCACTGATGAGTACTTCAACAAATGGGTGTGATGGGGGAAGATAGGAGGAGAACAAAGACTATACAGTAATATAGTATAACGAGGAAAAGAATCCTGAATTTCAGGGAATAAATGAGTATATACACCATTTCAGGGCATTAACCACCGGAGACAAATGTTGAATGCAAGTATTCTCAAGAATCACTCCAGCTGTCTGAATCATCGTCTTCATCACTTCCGGCAAATGCCTATTGCAGAAAAATTCAACATTATATGTTTGCACTTGCACACACACACACACACGAAGAGCGAGAAAGCAAGAGAGAGAGAGACCTGGCGAATTGCATTTGCTTTCTCCAAGATGGCAGCAACCTTCAAGTTGGTGTTTGGACCCTGAATTCCCTTAATACTAGGCCTTGTCACTGTCGTAGGCTTCAAGTTGAAGGACTGTAGACGGAAGCAATAAGAGAAAAAGTAAGTCCTCCAATCAATGAGGATGTGATGCCTAAAATGTGAAGAACAAATACGTACATGAAACATAAAAGTTCTGGATACTAACCTTGGTTCTTATCTGTTCTAGCAGCGAATCTCTTTCATCTACCTTTGGCCCAACTTCAGGACGAACTCGTTCTGTCACCTTCCTCAACTGCAGAAGGTTAAAATATTAGAACACAAGGAGCTTTGGAGGGGTAAGACATCAGAAACAACAGTTTGAATAAAATTCAATAAACAACCATCACCTTGCTTTTGTCATGAGCAGCAACAGCATCTATGAGAGGATTCCGGGGACGAGGAAGTTTGCTCCCATTTGGCTTTCCAACTTCATTTGTTGGTGGCAAAGCTAATGTATTCTGTGACCATGTTGTTTCTCTGTGTGAAGTTGCTAAATCATTCTGAGATTGATCTTCTAGCATAGTTGGTGGCAATAAAGAATTGTCAAGGGCATTCTTTACTTCTCCTTCCACATTTTGCAAACTGTTCTCAGCCTTTGCCTCTGAAATTGATTCAGGCATTTCTTGGATCAAATACTTGCTTTGCTGGTCATGTGAGGCTTCAGGATCATGTTCAGTTCGTGTGTGTTCTACAGTTGCCACTGAGGGTAATGGGTCTGAACTTGATCCTACAAGGTTTGCTCTTGATGCAAGGAAACCATCCTCAGGTCCCTCATTACTTATTTTTGGTAAATTCTGGAATGGATTCAAGGATTGTGTTCCCTCCAATGAGAGACCGTCCTGTTGATTGTTTGCATCTGTAAAAACAGTTGGCATCTTATATAACAGAGAAGTTGGCTGGAAGGAAACTGACTCTGCAGACAAATGTTTGGATTTCTGAATATCAGAAGTACCGGATAAGAATGGGTTTGAAGAATGCAGAATCTCTCTATTTAATGATTCAGAATCAGCTTGAGAGTTCTCATCAGTTGTAAATAGCTGTGTTGGCAAGAATGTGTTCTGACCATGATCAATCCATTCTCCATGTGAAGCCAGTGGCGCAGGTTGAAACTTCCCTAGCCTCCATTGCATAGGAGGTAGGGGTGGCAGTGGTGGCATCTCTTCCAAATTTTCAGGGACTGGACCAAAGCTAGGAAAGGCAGATTCCAACGAATTCTCTGACAGCACAGTACCATTAACTTCTTGACATGCTGATTGCATTGGAAGTCCTTGGCTTGGAAGAACTTCTTGTTCTGAAGAAACATCAACGTATCTTTCCTGACCAATGTCACTCAGAGTCTCTACCTGTTCAGACTGTAGATTTGATGACTTGGATGTTGCTTTATCTTCTGGCAAAAATCCGGCATCAAGTTTATCAGATTGCAATTCCAGTGACTGCCCTCGAGGAATTCCAGGCTCTGCAAGGAAATAATTAACTGAATGCTGAAGATATGATGACTCAGAATTTGTTTTGTCCTTGACTGCAAAAGATGATTCTACAAGATTTTGATCAGCTTGAAACTCCAGTGAGTGCTCTAAAGCAGTTTCTACTTCTGGGAGATGACAGGTAGGTGAACTCACAGCATCTTCAATGGAATCTACAGAATGCTTCAAGTGGGATTCTGACTGCTGGTTGTTCAGTTCTGAAGATGGAAGAGTTCTGGCATCAGCAACATAAGAGGTGTTTCTGTTTTGTGTTTGATCAGATAGAGCTGATGCACGAACAAGTTCAGGCACATCTAGATCGGAATGGCCATAAGTGACTGATTCGTATGAACTGGAGTTTAAATCTGTAGGGGCAATTTCCAGTTTTTCTACTTCCTTTTGTTTCTCTGATTTGGTTTCCACTTCCTTTTGTTTCTCGAAGTTTGTACAACATTCTGGTAAGACTATCTCATTAAAATCCAATCCTGTCTGGTGAGGATCCTGTTCTCCAGAAAGAGATTCTTGAATCTCTACAAGATTACCGGATGGAGAGCAAGACAAATTTGAAGACACATCGTTAATATCACTGACACCATCATTAGCACCAGTGGCAACAGCAACAGGAGATGCATCCACATCTTCATCCAAGTTTACATGATCATCAATGTCTATTTTATCAAAATCTTTAGCTTGATTTTCAAATGGAACAGCATTCCCACTAACTACTTCCGCTTTACTATCAACCTCTGTCAAGTCATGTTCAACTTGTGAAACATCAGCAGCTATATCTGAGCATTGCTTCTCCTTAATGCTATCAAGAGGTTCCTCTGTTCCTGTTAAAATTTCTGAGTTAACTCCTGCTGCTGTACTGACATCATTAACTTCTGAAACTATTTCAACAGGGTTTACATCTAAACTATCAGACCCTGCTGTAACACCTGTACCCATATCAACTTCTGTGGGAACTAAGGAAGGGAACTGCTCCTCTGATGGTGAAAAAACTGAATGTGGAGAATCAATTTTCCCTTCAACTAAATTTTTATCATAAATTCCATCTGAATTATCTGTTTGAAGCATTTTATTCACAGTACCATCATAACCTTCTTTTCCCAGATCTAAAATGTCTGATGTATGCACAAACATACTTTGATCTTTGTTATCCACCTCTTCCATATGGCAACTTTTGGAGGAAGCTGCAAGTAAGTTATCATGAGTTGTTTGGGAAGGATCAGATACAACTATGGAAGAATCAGGCAAAGTAGTGCAATTTTGGATAGAGTTTAGTGATTCAGGATGAGGTTCATCAGACACAGTTTCTGCTAAGGAAACTACAATTGAATCAGCACCAGGAACTGAAGGTGGAAGCAAGGAATTTGAATCTGAAAGACATGAAATACAAGATGCTTCTCCAGCGTTAGGGACTGTATCTTCCTCATCACTCATATTCTTATAAACCATAAGCTCACTGGATTGGGTTCCTAGATCCTCTGCATTAAAAGATGGTTGGTCCAATGGTGAATCCACAAACTCTGCTGCACGATTTTCAGAAGGGAACATTTTCACTGCCCCTTCACTGTCAGACACTGTATTCTCAGCCACATTGCTAAGAGAATCAGAGTAGGAAAAACTAGATCTCCCTTTCTTGAATGAACTTTTTCCATCATCAGAAATAGAGGAGTTGCCAAATGACTGAGAATCAGAAAAATTAGCAGGCACATCCATATGTTCATCATTGGCATCGGAATCTGTCCCATGATTTACAACCTTCAAGAAACGCTGATCATCTTTAGGTTTAAACTCATAATCTGTTTCCAATTCTGATTCCATGGTAGTAAGAGCATCCATGTAATTGTCCACCTCACTCATCAAGTCATCAGAACGGTCATCATCTAGACTTTCTTCTGTCTTTCTGTCCCCTTCAACAGCCAATTCATCTTCAATTGCCATCTTATGCACGATGTATGGAGAAGCATCGTCACCATCAGATATTGGGTTAGGGACCTTCACTATTTCTCTTGTAATAACCTCCGCATCTAACTCATGCGAAAAAGACTTCAGTACAACTTCCTGAGTTGTAGGAGATGAAACTGCGCCTTCCCTTCCTTGTGATGACTTTCTTGCGGGACTCACAGTACTGATCTCATGTATTTCTAGCCCTGATTCACTAGAATCATCCAATGTCAACCTCAATGGTGACTGATTAACAGAAACCTCACAAACTTCTTTATGTTCTGGTGAAGGAGTCCCTAGGAATTTCTCCATGTAACTTTTTCCAGGTTTCAGATCAAATGGAGATCCATTTATTTGCCTTCGCTTCAACTTCACAAGACGTGCAGGATCAGAATGAGCATTCTCAATACGCTCCTCCAAAAATAACTGATGCAATCTGCACTATTTGACAGTAAATTACATCACCAATCAACCATGTACAGAACTTGGCTACTTATGCATAAATGACCCAATGAACAAACATATGCATAAAGCCTCACTTGGCATGTGATGTTGGCACAACTTCTAGGGTTTCTCCGTTCCTCCAGCGTGATCCTTTCTTCTGCCAAGCATAAAGAAGCAAATTAGGTCTCAAGCATTATCCGGAACCAAGTTCAATCATATGGCATTGGAATTTGGAAATAAGTATGTGATCAGGCCACCATGCTAACAGGCTTTGGCACAGGTAGCAAAAAATTGAAAGCTGAAAAAAGTATTCGTTTCATTCATCAATAGCTGAAGATTTGGATTCTAACCATCCTACAAAATGTGACAATTTGGATCCTAAATCCTAATTCTCTTTATTTAATAGAATAGCTCAAACTTCAAAAGTGTAACCCCTGCTGCTCTAATTCCACCAATCAACACTGACATAGAACCCCATCATCTCCAATCTGCTAACAGATAACTACAGCTGAACATCGAAACAAAGACATTTTTTGAGGATTACAAAATGAAAAATAGTGTTTAATAGAGTTCTACATAGACAATAATAAATCTCAAGATTTCCCAAAAGTAAAGATCATTGGCAAGTGAAAACTGTACATCCCACAAGCAAACCACTTTCAATTTGAGATTCCAATTTTGCACTAGGAAGCTGCTCTTAAAAGCTAGACAGGCTTAATAGCAAGAATCATAGACAGAAGACAAAATATGAATGATACGAAGCTAATTTAGTAACAGAGGTTAATTTCAGCAAGATCCCAATTTGACCCTGAAGGAAGCGATAAATTAATAAAGGAAGACTATGCATTTTTTCTATCATGCGGCCGAAGTCTAAAGAAATGAATACTTGTTGCGTAATAGAAACTAAAATGTAATAATGTCCTGTTTGTCAGTTTATAAATATGATTGCAACTGATTACCCCTTCCATAAAATTCACTCTGACTAGATTTAGGTCAAAGCTAACCAATTTCATAGATATAAAGCAAATAGAGACCATTTGCTCAAACAAAACCTCTGGAAAGGCCTATCTAGACATACATTATCACAAATGTGCACACACTGAGATCTTCATCTAATATACTGGTTATTTTTTCATTGCACACCTTTACTTTTCGAATTTTCTTCTCTCTCTGAACTTCTATGCCAGAGGACACTGTTTCAACTTTAAATAACGATGGATCAGTGTAACGCTTTAAACATGCTCCAGCACCTGCAACATCAAACCTGTCGAAATCCAGATAAGAATAATTTTTATCTTTAACTACAGAATGAATGAACCCAACATTAAATTGATTAAACGAAATCTTATTCTCATACTTGTCCAGAAGGAATAACCGTGGAGGACCTCGGCATTCTTCATAAGAGTCCATCACAAAACGAGGTAAGTCTCCACGAGTGACCAGGTTCTGTTCCATATGCAAATTAGGATGCCACTCAACACCTAAAACAAAATTATGCATTTAGGTAACAATGGCTTTTACATTGTAAACTCAAATGTTAGTTACTTTGGACATTAGAAAACTAACATCTCTAGGAGGATATATGTAAAAAAAGATGCAATAGATGAATCGCATAAAGCGCTTATATTTCAAGGTGAACACACAATGCTTCTATATGCACGCAGATGGGCATTGGGCAAAAACAGATAAAGCAAAGGATAACTACATGCACCTTGTGCCCCTGTATTCAATAAACAGACCCCAAGGTCTAAAAATAATCACAGTAGCTCATAGGCATTGTCCTACACCATCTAAACTTGCACTTCCACTGAGAATACTTTGATATTACAGCCCAGAAAAAGAAAAATCAAAAGACAAATTTCTTAGCTAAAAATGGTACGTGAAACAGGACATTTTAGATGTAAGTAGCAGTTAAAACAATTAAGTGAAATACCCGTTTAGTTTCTTGAAACAAATAAAATGACTTTGTAGGGTCACTAGCATCCAATGTTTTGTCACAAACAAGAACAACTAGCTTGTTTCAATGCGTTTGATTACTTAACAGGCACTTCATACAGTTTCTAACCTGCATTAGTAAAGAATGGTGACTGATCTGTCTGAGAGAGAAATGCTTTCTCAATTGAAGGAACTTCAGCCTCAAGCTGCTGAACACGAGCCATTAGGCCATGGCCTCTTGCTGCAGTTGTCATTACTTCTTCATGCAAGTCATGGAATACCTCAGCAGCAAATCTAACAACCACACAAAAAGGCAATCAGATGCATTTCACATTGTACAATTCCAAAGTCCTAATAAGTAGAAGTGGATAAAACTTTAAGGCACTGTGAACAAGAACTGAATCATAGAGGAGAAATATATGAACCCTTTATAAAATGCCAGGTGTAGAACAAATTAAGACTTTTGAAGCTATGAGATCACTGCTCGAAATTTCTTCTGATTTGCAAGGTTATAGAATATCATGAATATCAAACCCGAAAAGATTCCACATTTTGAGAAAAGTATACAAATTCTAAACACAAAATCAATACTCACAACAAACGAATGAAAAAAAAAAACGTTAGTTCTAATTTCCCGCTTGATAGCAAGCCCATCCAAATAATCAAATCGAACCAGCTGAAAATTTCACCAGCTAAAACATCATTGCGCAATTCAAACTTAAATTTTTATGTAACGAAGTGTTCGGAGAGTCTTAACAAATGCAAGAATTAAATTGGATTACATTTTTAGTATGATTTTGCTTTGCGAGAATCCAATTAAATAATGTTTAAGAGGTCAATTGCGTAAATTGGTTCTTAGAAAGAAAAACCGAAGTTAATCTGAAACTAACAAAAGCCACCGTATCGGAATCAATCGCAATATTCCTAAAGCAGCACATACGACACATTTCTTCACTTCAGCAACGCAACGATTAAAAAAAAAGAAAAAAATAAACAAAAATCACACACCAAACAAAATTGAAAGCTCAACTCATAGTGTTACTAAAACAAGCATTCCACTAAGCAAACAAAAATCATTCTCTACAAACAAAGCCAAATCACTAAAATAGAAACAAAAACAAAAAGAGAAACAGCGACACTGACTCAGCAAGGTCGCCGAGCTGGCGCAAGACGCCGACGAGGCCGGCCATGGCAACACCTTCAAGAAGAGCTTCGGGATCATCTTTATCGGCAGCTCTATAGAGCTCTGGATCGGCTAAACCGTACTCATCTCTTATCTGATATCTAGCTAGCGGCATTTTTCACCAATTGTTACTAAGAATTAAACCCTAACAACGATTCCCTTTCTTCTCCTCCACCGCTACACCTGCCTCTGTTTCTACAATTTTTTTTTTTCTTGAATTCAAAAAAAAAAAAATCTGCTGGTCTGGTTGGGGCTTGAAGAAGTGAAATGAATGTCCACACATGACACAGGAGCAGACAAGACGTGGAGAGAGTCTTGTGATAGTGTGAGAAAAAAAAAACATATTTTAAATAACATATCTAATTATTATTAATAATATTAATAAAGCTCTTCCCTCAAAAAAATAATGTTAATAAATCTATAAAAAATATATATTTTTATTAGTTTTATGATATGTCATATATTTTAATATTAGATATAGTATATATAGTATAAATAAGAATTTTTTATAATAATTATCAATTATCCAATAAAAATTATAAAAAATTTTGATAGTATTTTTGTTTATAAAAATCATAAAAATTTTAAATTTGTAAATTTTATTATAATCATTACTATTTGGAGATATTTAATTAATATTTTTATTTATAAAAATCATAATAATTCTAATAGCCAAAAAAAATGAACAAAATTCTTTTTATGAGATTAAAAATCTTCAATTTAAATCCTTAATTATTATTTTATGTATTATAAATTTTTTAAAAAATTATTTTTTATTAAAACAATATCGATCAATTGCTAGAACATATTTGTCATTCAAATTAATGAGAGAATAACAATAATTTGAATAATAAAAATTTTTATTTTTATTTTTATCACTGTTAATTATTGTTATAAAAATTTATTGTTAATTATTAGTATAAAAATTATAACATTAACTTTTTTTTATTATTATTTTTTAGGTGAGGTGGGGGAATTTTTGAAGAGAATGAATGGAAAACGGTGCAGGAGTTAAATAAAAAGGTGTTGTCGTTTTGCTTGGCGGATGCGGTGGCGCTTGAGGTGCGCGTCTAGTATTGGATCGTGTTATTTATTAATTTAATTTTTATTCTTTTCACTCGTTGTTGGGATTTTAATAATAAGTGTGAAGTGTAATTTTTTTTTCATCATAATAATAATTGTAAAGTTAATTTGACTTTAGAATTAAGCAATGAAGTTTTCTATTTAATCATCATCGTGGGTTTAGATTATTTTAAAAAATAATAATAATTGTAAAGGAAATTTATCATGGTTAAAAAGAAACACAAAATGTAGGTGATTGGAAAAAAGAAAACTTCAAAAATATTTAAATTCTTTTTTCTTTTAGTTATTATTTGTTTGAAGTAATTTTATGTTTTATAAAATAAATTTTATTTTGTAAACAATCAACATTAGTAAAAATAATCTCATAAAAAATAATAGAAAAATGCAATAAAATTATATAAAATTATGTTACAATATAATAATTTTTTATAAGATAAAGTTCTATAGTATGAGATAAAAATTTCATTTGGTATATTAACTAATAAAATGAATCTCTTATTATGAAATTCATATTGAATAATTAATTATTAAAAAGTATATATTATTTATTTAGTTTAATTCTACTAGAAATTTTATTTTATTTTAAATAAATTATAAATATAATTTATTTTTAGATGAATTTTTATCAATTAAATATATCTGATTAAATGAGTATTTTATAAAAATTCTAATAACTTTATTTTATGGTTTGATTTAATAACAAACAATTACATAAAATTTTCATTTAAACATATACATATATATTTAAATTTATAAAATTCATTTATATGAAACTCACTCTTAATCTTTAAATTAAGAAATAAAATTCATACCAAAAATTTTAAATTATTTATTCAATATCAACTTGTTATTACATTACTAACAATGTTACTGCTTTATTTCTTTTTGTCTTCTAAACTCTCTATATATGTTTGTTTATTTTGCTTATGATCCAAGATGGTTTCTGCGTTTACACTTTGATGATAACCCTCAAAAAACCAAAGGGTAGCTTGCATCTTTGGCTATCAACACTGCATCGCGTTGACTGCGGAGCAGGTGACTCCAAATGTAGGACCAGTAAAAACAAAAATGTCCAATCATACCATGATGTATATTTCACATCGTAATGTAATGGTCCCCAGAACGTATCTTTACAATTCTGTTATACTCTTGATTTACCAAGTGGATGTCATATTTTTTAAAAAGAAAAAACTTAATGGGCATGAAATTTCGGAATTGATTCAATGTAGGAAATGTTATTTAAAAGCACATGAAACTTATCTTGAGGTTCTTATAAAAATGCATTTAAAAATCAATAATTATTCAAATTAGATAGTAGGGAATTATTTTCAAAAAAATCATGATGTATAATTATTTTAAAATTTTTATTGTCTTTATAATTCTGTCCGGATCAATCTGAATTAGTTATAATCAAATAAATTTTAAAACATGTTGGTTCAGACAAAAAGTGAAATTAAAATTCTTAAGATATTATATTTAATTAGTGGCAACTTTTTTTAATTAATTACTTTAAGATTTTTAAATAATTTTTATAAATAAAATATATAATTTATTATATTTCATTCACTAATTTTAAAAATTAATAATTAGTTAATTATGATGAATTGTAGAGGTATTGAATTCAAATTTTAATAGTTATTATTTATTAATATGGAATGAATTTTTTTATCATTTTTATCATTATTATGAAAGGTTAACTATTTTTACTGGGTAGCCAACAACTTCACTGTAGCTTTATTTAAAAAAATTAATTACCAACTATATTATTGTTTGAAAATAGTTTTTACAATTATGTTTTTATTCAATTTTTTTGAAAGTAAAAACAATGTTATTAGGAAAATTACTCATGTATATGTATATATATATGAAACCCAGTTTTGAGATGGAACCCACAAATAGAAAAGACATGGCAATCACATACAGGGGCCATTGCAACCCATGACAGTTTCTTTTTTTTTTTTTTAGGAAAACCCAAGGCAGTTTCTATTACAGCAATTGATGGAGTTAAAAACTAATTAATATTGTTTAAAAAGCCTAATTACAAGGGTGATTAGATGTTGGCCCTACCATCTCTTCTTGTTTTACCAAAAAAAAAAAAAAAAGGACCCACATGAGAATCAAGAGAACCAGAAATTGTTGCATTCTTTCTTTTAAAATGTACCTTCTGATTCTACTTCCTCAATTTTTTTTCACTGTTTTAAGTCCAAATTGGATATAAAGGAAGCTTCACTCAGTTCTTTTGTCTTTAATGGATTCTTCTTCTCATCTTCTTTTAATATTTTCACCTTTCTTCCTTTCCAAATTAACAAATATATTGTATGATGCAATGTAGCTAAAACTTGAAATATTTTTATAGTTATTTTTGCATTTTATTTGAAACGTTTTATTAAAATATAATTTCTTTCAATTAAAACTGTTTAGTTAAATTAATTGTAGTTGGTGAAGGTAGTTATTTTTTTTCGAACCATAGTGAAGGTAGTTATTTTGATCTTATATAAAATGATACTTTATTATTATTATTTTTTATCATATTACGCTTTTCAAATAATGCTTAAATTAGGTAGCAACTAATGCTTTTCAAATTGAATTAGTTTTCCTACTAGAGAATTTTGATGATGGATAGACTTATACAATGAACACAAAACAATAGAGTTCTCCTGGTTAGGTAGAATGAGTCCTCTCGAAACATCATAAAATCTCTTTGTTTCCTCTAACCTATCATCCCTTTTCAATTAATGGCTTCATCAAGCAATCAAATAACTAAGCCATCTCAAACCATTTAATGAGATGATGAAAAATTTGAAAGAGCAAGTTTGTACGTTGGAACTAACAACAATAAACATCAAAAGTTCAGACCACTTCAGAGGAAGACTATTAAGTAAGGTTTTGGATCTAAGATCTTACTCTCCTAATCTAGTTATGCATATCTTGTCACGGGTATGGACTTTTGCATCGAAATTCCAAGTGCAAGATTTGGAACTCAAAAACACATTTCTATTCAAGTTTGAAAATCAAGCTGATCTAGAGAGGCTCAAAAATGGAATTTCATTGTCCATTCATAGGAATCTACTAGTAGTTAAAGAGTGGGATCCAAGATTATCAACTCAGAAAGTTGATTTTTCATCAGAAATCATGCGGGTGCAAATCATGGACCTCCTTTTAAACCAACTAAATATTGAGAATGTGAGGAAAATATCTAATAGCATGTTTGAGGAACTTATTGCAACAAATGAAGCTATGTACTCTAATGATAATTAGGATCATGTAATGAGATTAGGAGTTTGAGTGAATTTGAGGAAACTTCTTCCAAAAGGATTCATGAAAATGACAGAAAATAAGAACCAATGGGTAGTTTTTCAATATGAACGATTACCAAACTTGTGTTATCTTTGTGTTTTTTTTATCATATCACTAAAAACTATAATGTTTACAAGTCATAAGAAGAGATTTCTCCTAGAGTTGACAATCATTAAGCCCATTGTCTTTAAATTCATGCATAGCCCTTGAAGAAATCCAATGATCGTTTTTTATAAGCCAAATTTCTAGCTCGGACTCTACTATCCTTTCTTAGAGGATTGAGAAATTATCTTTCAAACCTGTCTCCTAAAAGCACTTCGACTACAACTTTCAAGTCTTAGAATAGGGTATGACTCATCATTGGGAGTTCCCATTTTGTATGGGGAAGAAGAGTTAGAGCTGGACACTTAAAGGTACAATTTCACTAGCAGTTATAGCCTTAATGATGATATCTTTAGACTACAACAACCATTGATGGACTCTATGAAAAGATTGGAGGAAAGTTTTGGGTTGTAGGGTGAGAGAATGGAGACCTACATTAAGCCTCATCAAGAAAAGAGTCTAGATCAAGCCCAATCAAGTGACCATCAGCCCAAATTTTAAACGAGCAAGCATGATAATAATGCCACCCTATAAGGTAAGCCTAGAAGTCTCTACTACTAATCCTGACCACTTGACTTTGTTATCAAAAGTGGAAACTACTTTGCTAACTTGTGAAGCTCTACTGGGGAAGAGCCCAATGGCTAATTGATGTAGAGTAACAAGCGTTGGAATGGGTTTGTAGAACAATGGATAGCAAATATAATTTATTATTATTATTATTATTATTATTATTATTTGGATTTATTTTTATTTCTAATTTAGCATTGATTAGAATTTGACTTTCTTATATTGTTAGGGATTTGATTTCCTACCTTAGCTAGTATTTTCTTTATTTTTATTTCCTAATTAAAATTAGGATTGGTAGGTTTGTGCCACCTTATATATATCTAGCTTTGAGGTTGTAATGACTAGTTAGTTTTTGATTAATCTTAATAGAGATTTCTATTTTTCCTCCAATTTTCGGGTATTCTTTGAGAATCAACGATTATTGATGCCTATTATTCTGGGTATTCTTTGACTAAATAGATTAATAGAAGATTGTTTTTCCAGGTATTCGCAGACTAAACGAAAATTCAATATTTATCCCTTTTAATTTAGGCTTCTACTACATCAGTTGGTATTAGAGACGAACTGATCTTTGTTAATCATGGCGAGAAGATTACAGTGTGATAATGATGTGTATGAACATGATTAAAACTTAGTTGGAGAGATTAATGATGACAAGGAGGAAGAAGAGTATCATGAAGAAAGCTTATTTTATGATACTGATGATAGTGAGGATGCAGATGCAGTTATTGGATATGAACCAATATTCGATGAAGAAGATGAGGACGATGTTGAATTTATTGATTTCATTGGCAGTGATAAAATTCTTTATTCTTATATTCCTTTAATTTTTATTTTGAAGGAATTGCAAGTTGATGATGAATTGACGATGTTCTATGCATTTATAAGCCAATTTCTTTCACAATACTGAGGCAAAATTTGAGGGCGAATTTTCTCTACCCTGGAGAGAATGATGCAGAGCAACAAGCCTTGGAATGGGTTTGTAGAACAATGGATAGCAAATATAATTTATTATTATTATTATTATTATTATTATTATTATTATTATTATTATTTGGATTTATTTTTATTTCTAATTTAGCATTGAGTATAATTTGACTTTCCTATATTGTTAGGGATTTAATTTCCTACCTTAGCTAATATTTTCTTTATTTTTATTTTCTAATTAAAATTAGGATTAGTAGGTTTGTGTCACCCTATATATATCTAACTTTGAGGTTGTAATGAATAGTTAGTTTTTGATTAATCTTAATAGAGAATTCTATTTTTCCTCCAATTTTTGAGTATTCTTTGAGAATCAACGATTATTGATGCCTATTATTTTGGGTATTATTTGACTAAACATATTAATAGAACATTATTTTTCCGGGTATTCACAGACTAAACGGAAATTCAATATTTATCCCTTTTAATTTAGGCTTCCGCTACATCACTAATGCTAAAGGAGTAATAGTGTCTCCTAAAAAATTTAGAAAATTCAAATTGAAGAACCTGGCAAGGTTCACCCAAAATTCAACAAGCAGTCTTAATGATATTATCAAAGAGATAGCTGATACTTCAATGGTAGACAAGGAAGCTTAAAATGTTGTTGTTTTTCTTGTTGGTTGTGCCTGGGTGACAATCATATATGTCATTCCTATACATGTATTCAATAGGAGTAAGATTAATGGCTTCACAATCTTCTAGTTGTGCTCTTGATTGCCAGGACTTTTCTTTGTCTATGGTCTTTTTATTGTTAGAGGTTGCTCTATTATTTTCTTCCTTTGTCTTGAGGCTTAATGAATAATCTATTGTTAAAAAAAAAAATTGGTTTTTCCTTAACAAAAATACATTCATAGGTCAAGTTACTCCCCCTACTTGAAGATAATTGAGAAAGTGGAGGTGAGTGAGCAATTAGGCACCTTTTATTCTATTTTATTAGCCAATAAGTTAATCAACATCTTTTCTAATTATACATATACACTGAAAATAACTTATTAATTTAAAAAAAATATTTTTAGATTATATACAAAAATATATTTCGATCTCAGTCAAATTTATATAGATATCTCCCAAAATTTGATTTAGATGGCCAAATTACTGTCACGGACATTGTATGATATCGAGTTCAAAACCTCGCTATTAATTTAAAAAAGAGTGTTTTTTAAATTATATGAAAAATATATATTTCTATATCTATCAAATCTATATAGATACGTCCATAAAGTTTAGTTTGGATAGCCAAACTACTGTGACGAACATTGTGGGATATCAAATTTAAAATCTCGTGCTCTTAAGTTGGTGTTCCCCTTCCTCATTGATGTATGACAAAAAAAAATCTAGATAAATATCAATATGAAACCAATGTTATTATTTAAAAAAAATAAAAAATCTTTGTTATTTATGTGGTACCTCCTTTCTTATAAATTCATGCTTTTTTCTTTGATATTTCATGTGATGTGTTGTTTTGTTAGCTTTCCCTTTTTGAAGACTTTTATTTTTTTTTGATGTTCTACGTTTCAATTCCCCCCCACCCCCCTTTTTGTTGGTTCCTACAAAGAATTTATTCCTCCTCCTCACATGCCTACTAGCCAACAATGGTGTTCAAATGGTAACGTCAAATTCACACGATGACCCATCTTCCTACACCCAAAAATGGCGCTACGATTTCTAATCCATTAGATTTCTTTTAAGCATAACACTCTGAAATTTGGGAAGGATATGAGGAAACAAAAAAAAAAAAAAAAAAAACTGAAATGAAAATGAACAAAAAAAAAGGAGGATAAGTGTTGGAGCAGGAAATTTTATTTGTAACAAGTATAAAACAAAAATAGAATTATTACATAGCAAGTATATAAATTTATATTTTGAGATACTTTGACAATGAACTATGAATTATAAAGCGAATTGACAGTTGATCGTTCTATTACTCATTCAACGAGTAAATTATTGATATATTATTTTAGGATATAGCGAAATTTATTCGCATGATTTGAAAATTAATCTTTAGTAACTTACTAATTTTGTATGATTTGAAAATTAATTTTTTTATATTAGTAATAATTTATTAACTTTTTTAATTATTAGAGAAGTCAAATAATCTAAATATTAGTAGACTTTATAATAAGAGAGTTTTTTCTCTTTATTTTAGTAAAACTTAATTTTACAAATCAATGATAATAGAATTTAAATATTAAATTTTAGCATGTTCTTAAGAAAAAAAAATCCCTAATCCCTAAACTACTTATTTACTGACAATTTACTAAAATTTTGATTGAAATGTTCATATATATACATATGTGTGTGTATTGTAAATGTTTAATTAATATGTTGAAAATGTCTAAACCTTAAATCTTCTTCATTGCTCATGAAAAAAAAATATATATTTGAAAACAACAATTCATTATGTCATTTTTTGGAATATAGCCTAAACCAAATAATTGATTTTAGTCTAAACTGTCGATATCTCTATAACTTATTGAATTTCAATTAATCTTATTTGATCCATATAAGACTATAAGGATAATAAATATTTTTAAATAATTAATTTAATATGACTACAAATGTCATGACTCAAACTCTATATCAATTAATCCAGCTATTGTGGTAAACCAAATAATTTTCAGTTGATGCAAGGATCGTGGTAAAACCAAATAGTTTTCACTATGAAACAAATGAAGCTTTAGAAAATTTTTTATGAGCCCTCAGTGACCTATATGCTGCATTTTCCCCTAACTTTTACTTATTTTCTGCTTTATTCCTGCCAAACATAGAACAATGAGGATATAAAGTTTGCAGTAATATTTAATGCAAAGTGACTATGTCCTAAATTTTCATCTTATCTTAATCAAGGATTTGAGAAAAATGCATTCATTATCAAAAAAATTTACATAATAAAGCAATGTCTTTAAAAAAGAGCTAGTTGGGTCCTAAAGCTAAGGTCATCTAACATATTTTTTTAACTTATCAAGCAATTTGTACAAATTATTAATAAAAAATGAAAGTATTAGGCAAATTAATTAGTTAAAACCATTTGTATCAATACAAATAGAATTGGAATTGTTATATTACTACTAATTTAATTATAATCATTAATATTATTACAGATATCGGTACACAAAAAAAATTAATAGTTGTAATTAAATAAAAATAATTTTAACGGTTCTAATTTCATTTATATAGATACAAATATTTATATTATAGCAAGAGCTAAAAGTAGAATATTTGAAAATTGAAGTAAACATTTATTAAGGGAACACTTATTGGCATTTATAAAAATTATAAAAACATCAATGGATGTGGAAATAATCATGTAATCTTTGCTTTAAAGAATTGGTATATATATATATATATAGTGGAGAGTGCGTGCTGTTGAGTTGGATGTAGTATAGTGGCAATCAAAGGCAGTTTTTGCCAAATTCCAACGACAACGTGCACATTAATGCATAGGAAGACAGGCCGAAACAAATCATTGTATGAGCAGTTGGATTCCCACTTCACCATACTTGTATTGCATAAATAATATTGTTTGGTATATATACATATTCTCTTCAGTTTTCTTTCTCTTTATATTTCCTATGTTGCTAAGCAAAGCTTGTCTCCATTTCTTAAAATTTTCTTACCATCCAATCCTTTCTTTTTAGGTGTTTGTCATGGATATTTTCCCTTTGATTTTAGACTGACTTAATAAAATATATAAAATGGAAATAGAAGTATTTGAAAAATTAATTTAAAATCAAAAGAAAAATTATTTGAAAATTTAAATCTAATTCAATTTAGTTCAATTTATTTATTTAATTTTTTTTAGTTTGAATTACTTGTATCTAAAATCCATTAGACTCTCTCACTAATCTAGTTCGATTCAAGTAAAATTATAAGGGCATCAAAATTTTCCAACAATTAAATTAATGCAATTGAATGGACTTTCACTAATCCAGTTCAACTCGGTTAGAATAATAAAGGCGGTAAAAGTGTCCTAACAATTAATTTGAATCAACCACATATACTATAACTCAAACTTAAAACTCATCTAAATAAAAATAGTTCCATACCAATTGATACTAACAATTGTTGATTTTGTTTTTGTATTTTAATTTAGTAATAATTTTGGCCATAAAAATCATTCATTTTACTAATTAATAAATAAAGAGATTTAAAATTAATTTTTTTTGCATCGATTAAAATATGGCAAAACAAAACTTAGTGTTATAGGTCTTTATAAGCCACAAAATTTATTCTGTCATGTAATTTGTAATCAATGAATTGAATTATGACCTCCCTTTTTGTTAGCATATTGCCATGAAGTGATCCGATGCTTAAACCTAGGCACATGGTCAGTAAAACATCTTTGTTATGCAGTTAATGTTCAGGAGAAAGATGTGAAACGAAAGAGCACCACCACTACCATTGATGGCAGATACCTATTCTACTTAAATTGGCAATATCTACCTATCACAAGTTCCACTTCCAATTTTAGCTTTTTGGGGTAAATCAAAATATATACAACCAACAAGTGAATGTGTGGTCCGGTTGATGTCCTGACTTAGGAGGTTTGAAGTCAAATTGAATCCTTACTGATCACAAACTAACGAACTGGACTTGAAAAATGATGGGCTTTAATAAGAACAAAGGACAATTACACCCAACATTCTGTTTAAGTGCAAATTATATTATGGACCCTTATCCATGATACAAGATATGTCTCATATATGAGTAGTGTTTCTTTTTTTTTCTCTGCTTTCTTCTTCTTCTTCTGGCTGTCGTCTTCTTCTTTTTTCCCCACCTGCAATTTTTGCTCTTTTTTTTTAATCTTATTCAAATCTCTTGCTCTTTGTTATCTTCTTGTTCACCACTTTTTTTTCT
>CATIWM010665783.1:0-31130 GCA_949671775.1 Mallotus repandus
TTTTATTACATTATTGAAATTATTTATTTTATTTTATTTTATTCATTATGTTATTTTATTTTTATTATTAATTTATTTATGTTTGTTATTTATGTGCAATATTTTATTTATTTACGTTTTTATTTTACTATAATTAATGGTGATTAGGTTAATTAGGGATATATAAATTAAATGATAAATTTTCCTTTTGTAAAGTTAGATTATTTAATACTGTAAAGTATTTATATTAATTTTATATTTAGTTTTTGTGATTTTTGTAGTTTTTAAAAGTAACTTTAATAAATTTAGTATAAAGCATTTTAGAATTATTAATTATAGAGTAATTTAATTGTGAAATTTGTAGTATAGCTTATCTATATTTATATTAAAGGGAAAATGCGCAAATACCCCCCAATGTTTTGCCCTAATCGCAGATCGCCTATTAATGTTTTTGGGGATTCAAATATCCCTTTAACGTTATGAAATTGGAGCACATAACAACCCCTGTAAACGGTCTCTGTTTTCGTTTGATTTATCCGTGAACTGCCATCTACGTGGCATGTGGGTCCCAAAAGCTAGTACTTAGATGCTAAGGTGGCAAGCATGCCAATTTCCCTCCAAATAACCAAATAAAAAATGTAAAATTTACTAAATCCCCAAATTGAAAAACTAAATCCCAAATTGAAAACCCCTACTTTCCTCTTCAAAATCAAACAAAAAATCCTAGAGATGGCTTCTTCTTTGTCGTCATAAAAAAGATGTTCAAGGGGCAGCAGCATTAAATATGATTATAAGGGTCCATCGAAGTATTGCTATTGCAAATATGGAGGCCGTCGAATGAAAGCTCCTAGTTGGACATCGTGGACGATAACAAATCCAAGGAAAATGTTTTACAGATATTGATACCATGAGGTAACTAAGATTTGGAAATTTGATATGATAATTGATGGTATTTGTTATTTTGATTGCTCATTATCCATTTATTTGCAGAATAATGGAAGTTGCAATTACTTTGAATGGCATGATTTTCCTATGAGCAAGAGAGCTAAAGAGGTCTTGAATGAACTAAAAGATGAGAGGGATATATTACTTGTAAAGAAGATAAATGTGTGTATGTTGAATAACGCTGGTAATTATGAAGAAGATGTGGCAACAATTTGGTTAGAGCTCAGGAAATTGAAGAAAGCTCATTTACAAGAGCATGGAGAATTGCATATTGCCAAGAGAAATATGAAAATTGCATATGTTATTGCAATCATTACTTGGATGGTGTTGATTTGTGTTTTTTTGTTGTAATTACATTAGGTAGCTTTAAGATATTAGGAAATGTAATTGCAAATAAAATTGCAGTTGTATTAGAATTGATAAAAAATGATGTATGCTCTTTCAAACTCTCTTTACATAACTCAATTTCAACTGATGTACCCGAATTTTTTCTTTTCAATGCAACTGCATATGCTTCCAAATACCCAAATTGCACCTTATAACTTGCATCTGATTAGGCCATAACCATTTTGTTTGCCCTTTTACATTTGTGTGTTAACACATTCAACCTAACTTTAGCCTTTGCAGCCTGTTGTAACTCTTTGATTTTAATTTTAGGTTGTTTAGTGATTCTGTTTCTAAAATATTTACATAAGAATGAAGCACTAGCACATGGGTTGTTAAAAGTCCTAAAGCATGAATATTCAGGTTGTAATGTTTTTACAGCAAGCCCAAGATTGTCCCCGTCTTTAGAAATAAAAATACTAAACTTACATGCCTTGTCACACATCTTGCTCTAATTCTGCCTGGTTCATTAGGATGAAGTTTCAGTTTTGTACCCCTAGCAACACCATATTTTGTAATGGGTTCTCTAGCCTCTTTGGCATCAGTAAAGGTCATGCTTAAGATGAAATGTGGGCTGCCATCATTTTTTTCATAACTGACTCTCTCTTGAGGTTGGTCATGTTCTTTCTCACTTTCAAATTCAGTCTCACTATCTTGTTCTGATTCACTTTCATTTTCACTCTCAGATTCCTCCTCAGTTTCACTTTCTGATCCAATTCCATCCTCAGGCTCATTGTCTCCTCATTCTCACCATATCCACCCTTATCTACACCTATACGTTCCTCTGCCCTTAGACCTTGCTCTTTCCTCCCACCAGATCTTTCATTTCCCTTATTTTCAGTATCATCATATGCCCTATTAACACTACATTGTGCTCCAAATAAAGGTTATGGGTTAGCTCTAGGTCTTTCAATAGGCAACACGTTTGTGGGGGCTATATGCACATCAACATCATGATTAGCATATATTTCAATGTCATTTAACCAGCTGCATTCCCTGATATATCCTAACACTCTCCTAATTCCGTCATCATCTTCAATTAGAAATCCTTCATTTATAGTCTTTCCAGGTTCAAAAACAAGTGCAAAACTCACATAAGTATAACCAAAATTCAGCATTTACCTCTCTTTAATAGACATGTAATTTAAGACGTCTGGATCAAAATTAGCAACAGAGTTAACTTCTCCATCAACATACTTTATTTTAGGATGAAAAATCCATTTACCACTATAGTTAAAGTGCAGGTTTACTAGCTACGACATGCTTCTGCAATTAAAAATTATAGAAAATTAAAAAATTTGATGGTCCACCACAAAACAAATAAACATAGTGGTCCACCATCAAAAAATCAAGCACAGTGGTTGACCACCAAACAACAAACTCATGCTAGTCCACCACTACGCATAAACAACAACAAATGCAGAACCACTAGAACAAAATACAAACAATTTTCACCACATGTGCATCTTTTTTATACCAAAAAAACAAAGAAAAATCCCAACTTGTCCACCATGCAGGAGAACTTCAATAAAATACGAACTAATTAAAAAAGACATATGTTACCTTTTGATGACACAATTTTTAACCAAATCTTGGCTTTTTCTTTAACATGCAACCGATTCTTCCTTTACTTGCCTCAGGTCCTAATACTTGCAAAATGTAGCATTAGAGCGAAGGAGACTCTAAGTCCTGTATTTAGTAAAGCTACATTTAGTTGCGTTCTTATTTGAAAATGCAGATGATTAGGTAAAATGCTTGAATGTTGGGTACTGATTTTAGGGATTCATCGTTTGCTTTTGAAGAGGAAATCAGGGATTTTGATTTTGGAGATTTAGTAAAGTTTACGTTTTTTATTTGGTTATTTGGGGGGAAATGGGCGTGCTTGCCACCTCAGTCTCTAAGTAACTGGCTTTTGGGACCCACATGCCACGTAGATGGTCGTTCATGGATAAATCAAACGAAAATGGAGACCGTTATAAAGGTTACTATGTGCTCCAATTTCATAATGTTAAGGGGGTATTTGAACCCCTAAAAACATTAATGGGCGATCTGCGATTAAGGCAAAACATTAGAGGGGTATTTGCACCTTTTCCCTATATTAAATTTCGAGGCCTAAAATTATTAAGCCAAAAATTTGACAAGTGTTCATCTTCATATTTGAGTATTCACTTAAAAAACTAATGTGTTAAGCTATTACAAATCTTAATTTTTTTATTAAAAATAAAACATTTTTAATAGTTATTTAGTATTATTTTTTAACTAAAACACTATTATACATATTTTAATACTACTCAAATTCTAACATTATGTATATATTACATATTTTTCTACCTTAAATCACCCAAAATATTTTTTCTAAACCATTAAAAAATTAAAAAAATTATAGTAATTACTTAATATTATTTTTTAACTAAAACACTATTATACATACTTCAATACTAATTTAATAATTTAAAAAAAAAACTAATTTAATAATTCTAAAAATAAATCCTATCATAACTAAAAAATTAAATAAAATAAAATTAATGTAATTTATTTTATTTTTAATTTATTTAGTTATTATTTCATTCAAATTATTTATATTATTTTATTTTATAGCTCGTGCATCTCGCGAATTCACGACTAATTTCATTTTAATTTAGTAACTTATATTTCTTTTATATTATATTCTTTGGCATATAAATAATAAATCATTAATTTTTTCATAATTTTATTTCTTTATATATTTTAATTTACTTTTTTATTAGTAAGTTAAGTTAGATTGTTAATTTTTGCAACGTATTTGGTTATTGAACAACATTGTTTAATTTTTTTCTAGATTTAATAAATATGGTTAAATTTTTCATTAATTTTAATATCAGCTTTATTTTAATTTAATGTTTTATTTGATTCAACAAATTTAACTGTAAATATATTTTTAATTAAATCTTATTTTTATGAGTTTTATTTAATTTATTTCCTCATTAATTTTATGTTAATTGCAAACTAATTTTATTAATTTTTTAGGTTTTTGGGCTTATTTGTTTTTTATTGCAGAATGTGACAAATAAAATAGTGTTTATTTAATTAGATTAAATTTTTATTTTTATTTATTTATGTGTGAATAAGGGTTGCAATTATTTTTCCCCTGCTTTCTTTGTGTGCATATTTATTCTTTTATTTTATTTATTTATTTATACTGCTAATGGTGAATGAATAAATGCACAATATGATGTTGAGATTAAAGTTGCACGAAAATGGAATTAATTGTAAACTTGAACCTAATTATAAAATTTGAAATTTGTGTGGAAGAAATTGCAAAATTACATGTAAAAAAGAAATAACTAAATGATTGAAAATAATAAAATTTGAAACACAAACGGAAGCCAATCGTGAGGTTGGGTGGACATTTCAAAAAATTCCTATCCTGCTTCAAAATCTAGGATGGATGCACTATGGAATCCAATTGCTGTAAAGTGTGTTTCGAATTTCATCTGGGTGGTGATTTTATCTCCAATTTAGACTTCCATTTATTTGCGGAAAATATTTTGTATTTGAAAAATATTTTTCAAAAAAATATTTTCCTATGTTTGGTTGCAACACTAAAAAATAGCAATAAATAAAGAGAGAATGCATTGAAAAATAAAAGGAAAAACAATAAATGATGAGAGAAGATATTAAAAAATATTTTTTCATCTTTAAAATAGAAAATTATTTTTTTAAAATAATTTTTTTTACTAATATATTTTTTTGACTTTTTTTAATAATTCAAAAATTAAAAATAAAAAATATTTTTTAAAAGAATATTTTTTATAAATAAATGAAGTCTAAATCTTAATTATATTTTTCAAGTGAATTTTAAATTCATATAATGATGGTCGTTAAACTTTATCATCTATAATATTAAATTAATCATAAAATTTAATTCAATTTTATTCAAAATTAAAACTATTTAATTAGATACGATTTCATATTGATATTTGACTTGTCGTGGCCTTTCTTTTTTTTTTTTTAAGAAAAAAGCTTGTCTTTTAATTTTAGTTTTTTTTTGTCTTTTTTATTTAATTTGTTTGACTAGAATTGCTCCCACATGGCAGCATGAGAGGCTCCATATTACGAGCAGTTGGATTTTGGTGGTGACGGGTGTGCAGGAAAAATTTGTTCATTTTTATTTTAATTGGACCAGAAAATGGGGTTATATGACCTTATGACAACAAGAGGCTCTGATTTTGGGTCATTTTATTTTTGGTTTTGGTTGGCTTTTTTCCTTCCAAATAAGAAGTTCACCGCGTTTGGGCGGTTTTAGGTTCTGGTTGTTGGAGCGGAAGACAACGAACATCGTCAGTCTCTAAAATGACGTCGTTTAATATGGCTTCCCCAAGGATTTCAACGATACTAAGCTCATCTTCCTCTATCTCTAGACCTTCATTTCCAATTACCCTTAACTCTCTTTCTCATAAACAGTACATCTTATTGAACTTGAAGTTTGTTTCATTTTTTTTTTTTTGTTGTTGATGCTCAGTTGCTTCTTATAATTATAAATTTTATGACCTTGTCAATGCATTATTTTGATTTAATGGGTTATTTATTTATTATTTATTACTTGATTCAGTCTGCTCTGTGTAATTATGTTCAACATGAGATGAATTCAGCAAAAATAATAATAGTAGTAAAAAAAAAAATTGTGGAGTTCAAGAAGACCTAAGCGAAACTGCTTAATTCTGAATTATGTTTTGCATACTTGAGATATAATAATTTTATTGAATCTAATACTGCTAATGTGATGCTTTTGTTCAATCTGGTTTCAGCTTCTGCAAGTTTCATGTCAAGTGCAACTATGCAGGAGCAAATGTAAAGGATGATTACGGATCAGCCGCGATTGATGTGGTTGCTGATGTGAAGACAGACCGGGTATACCCTGGCAGTATCTTCTATCTGCTTTGCTTGCTTGCTTGTGCAGAATTTATTTCGTCTTATGCTCAGTGCAGAGAATCTTACCATCAGCTTTTTCCTTAGTAGGTTGTAGTCATCGGTGGCAATGGTTTTGTTGGTTCTGCAATATGCAAGGCGGCTGTATCCAAGGGCATAGAGGTTACTAGCTTAAGCAGGTGGAACAAATTTTTCAACCAAATGTTCTTTTTTTTTTCTTGATGGTTTTCGTGCTATAATTTATTTTACAATGCTGTGAGTATCAGATATCTTGGTGATTTGGAAACTTGCCAAAATCTTGTTCTCTTTTTTGTTTTGTTTTCTTCGTTATTGGAGGCTGAAACTTTCATCATTCTTCAGGTCAGGGCGGCCTACTTACCAAGGTTCATGGGTAGATCAGGTTAATTGGATATCAGGCATGTTTCATTCTTTGTACGCTCTTCATTACACTGTTTGTGTTCTATATACCCATTGTAGTGCGATGATGGAGCTGTAGTTTTTTTTTTTTTTTTTTGGAATGTGGAATCTATGAAATACAGAAACTTTCATGGCATAGTTGTTCAACATTCCCAAAATACTTGACTAACAGAAACTCAAAAATACATCCCTGAAATGTTTCAAGGCTATTTCCATAATTTGCTAAAGTTGAACATGTTTGTGGTTTCAAAACACATTACGTCAATTTTTTTAACCAGAGAGAGGGTATATGAAAGTAAAAGAATATAAAAAGTGAAACTTCCATACAAGTGATTGCATTGGTTAATTTGTCTCCATCACATTAAATTAGCTAGGAGCATCTTGTCTGCATACTTGTGTAGACAGCTATCTGATCATGATACACGAGCAGAAGTTAAGAAACACTTTCTAAATTTCAGATTGTCTTAACAGCATTCTGAAAATGCTGCATGTGGTTTCAAATCGGTTTAATCATAGTTTTGTTGCCTCATATGAATGGTGTCACTACCTATATAAAATTCTAAAATTTGTCTTTGCTTTACACAGGAGATGTCTTCTATGCTAACTGGGATGATGTTCTTATTGGGGCCACCGCTGTGGTTTCAACTCTGGGAGGTTTTGGCAGTGAAGAACAGATGTTAAGAATTAATGGCGAGGCTAATGTTGTCACAGTTAATGCTGCAAAGAATTATGGTAAGAATTCTTAATTATTCATTGAATTGAAAACCAAAATTTTCATCCAAATAGGCCATGATTTTCATCTAGCAGGTGCCCATGCCTAGTTAGAGAAGTGAGTAAACAGGGAAATTTTCTTCTTGCATTTATTTTGGTTATATCACTAGCAGAATTTCTTTTACTACAAAATTTTACAATTACAATGATGTTGATCGCAGATCACTAAAATCTCCTGGAATTCTGGCACTTACTGCAAACCATGTCCTTCTGTCTGCAGGAATTCCAAAGTTTATTCTGATCTCAGTGCATGATTACAATCTGCCATCGTTCTTACTCTCTTCTGGATACTTCACAGGGAAGAGGAAAGCAGAATCAGAGGTTCTTTCCAAGTATCCAAACTCTGGTACTTCCTAGCATGATTTTTCTACTTATGTCATGTTGGCAAAATCTTTCCAACAACTCTTCAACTCTGTGGTCATTTGTTATGCCTTTAATGTGAAAAGTAATTGAGTAAATACTTGTCTCAAGTGGAGTTGCTTATTACGGTTATATGCATTTACATAGTCTGCGTAGGATGCTCCAGATTTTTTCTAAAGGAGAAGAAGAGTAATGAGCACAAAGAGCACATTAAGAAAATTTGATGCATGTTGATCATGACAAACTATTTAGTTTCCTTCTTAAAGATCAAAGGGTAGGAAAAACATCTACCTTCAGGGGTACTCTATCTCATCTTTCCAATGTTCTTGAATTTATATGCCTACAGGTGTTGTGTTAAGACCTGGTTTCATCTATGGGAAAAGGAGGGTGGATGGCTTTGAGGTTCCTTTGGATTTGATTGGGGGACCTCTTGAAAGAATACTCCTGGCTACTGAAAACTTCACCAAACCATTAAGTTCGCTTCCAGCATCAGATCTTCTTTTGGCACCGCCCATTAGTGTTGATGATGTTGCACTTGCAGTGATAAATGCAGTATCAAATGATGACTTCTTTGGCATCTTTACAATAGAACAAATCAAGGAAGCTGCGAAAAAAGTGAAAGTATAAATTATGCTCAGAAAAATGAACTAGGAGCAACAAATAGTACCTTGATTCAGGTGCTTGTCACGTTGAACTGTTCTAAAGTTTTTGTCAACTTGTTCACAGATTCTTGAGGCAAACCTAAACCCACTGCTTCGTCTATAGCTGCATGGAATTCATTTTCCAATACATGCTATCTGAGCCCAACTCTTCACATCTTTTTAATTCCTTTTACTTGCTCATGTTCAACATCTTTTGTGCTTTCCTTGTTTTAGCTTAGATTATATGGGAGATTATTCCCTTAAAGGCCATAGAACCGCATGTTTGTGTTCTGGTTTGCAACCTTCAACTGCATAATCAATATCAGAATTATATCCTGATTAGTTGCCCATGTTTTTTTATCATATCCTTGCTATATTAAAAGGATGTAAACGATGAACTGTGATCTTGATCATCGTCTTTTTTTTTTTTGGTCTTTTTCCTTCATTTGTTGGTCATGCTGTGGAAATCTGACAAAACAAAAACATATTTTCTTTGTTAACCACAAATATTATAAATAATAATTTAATGAGCGTTGAAAATAATTATTTGTTGTAATTATTCATTTTATAAGTAGAAGTTTTTCAGAATTATCAGTGGAAAAATCTTATTATTTTTAAATATTTAATGTGAAATAAAATGATACAAAAATCAATTTGAATTTTTTTAGTGACTGGCTGGGCATTGGTATCGGCAAGTGAAAGGTAACAGTTACGGGATATTGCTGAAATTAATTATCTAACTAATTTTAAATTAGTTGATTTTTTAATGTTTTTAATAATTTTTTTGTAAGTTTATGTCGTCCTGAAAAATGACACTTTTATTTTAAAAATATGAAGGGATTTTTTTTTTTGAAAAGTGGTTTAGTTTTTTATTGACTAAAAAATATTCTTCTGCTAACCAATTTTTTTTAAATGCACAAAATATCAGAAAATGCATAAAATATTTTATGACAAATTTTTCGAAAACAAAACCCAGTTGGATTTTAAATTTTAAATAAAAAGTTTAGTTAAAATTGGATAAACCAAATTAATAATATATGTATACTTATGCATTGTTAAGTAAATGTCAACTATTGTGTTGTAGTAAAGTTGTAAATGTGTTGTATTGGTGATTAGATTGACTAGTAAGGATTCTAGGTAAAAAATAGAAATGATTCATCGAAGACTTTAAAGCTATTTATTTTTTTAAATTTTTTTATTCCCAATTTGGTTAATTGGGAATTTAATTTTAGGAATCATTCGTCGGAATGTTCATCTGTAGCCTACAACAATCTGTTTATTGTGGCAATCTGTTAAATATCACAAAATAATATATTTAACAGGTTATAACCAAGTTGTCCGTAAAATGATGCTAACTAGAAAGCGAGAGTTGATAGCATGAAATTGCACATGATAGTCATGCGACATTTAATTGAAAAATGACAAAACTACTCCTATGAGTGATTTAAAAAGGTGAAGCTTGAAACAAGTAAATCCAAAATTCCAATCCTAAAATTTCAGCTAAAAAACTAAAATGCTAAGCAATAAAACAGAAAGGAATAGTATGAATAGCAGTTGTAACAAGAGTCTGATTAACACCATTATGAGCAACCATATAAGACACAGACTTACTTTCATGAGATAGAATTTTCTCTGAACAGTTTCAACCTCGTGCCTGCAATTCCCTTATTAGGTAATGACCATCAATAGTGAAATTTGGAGCATCCACCGACCATTGGTGATAACCTGCGCCGAGTTTTGCCTTCCCCTCATCTAACCAAGATTATAAACTAGTAACTTCGTAAAATCTAGAAAAAGCAACAATTCAGTTGATAGTAAGAACGAACGAACTTGCTAAAACAAACATCAAAAGAATCATCAATAAGCATTTGGCTAGAAGTCTCAATTTGGGCCTCTCCTTTTTGAGTTAATACATCGAAATATAGCTTTCTTAAATCCTTTCTTCATCATGTCATGTGTTTTTCCCATGTCTTATGAGGAACACTAGTCTTGTTGCTTTAATACAAGGAAATGGTGCCCTTGTAGAGTAGAGCTTTGAGCTTAACTCTTAGTCTTGTTGGGGTTTTTAGATCTCTTAAAAGCTTGAAGATGATCAAATTCTCTTTCACTATTATCAACAAAAATGTTTACACACAACCTTGAAAAAGATCATAGTAACAAAAAAAGAGTTATGTACCTTTCTATATTGCATCTTTCACTCATAATAGACAATCTTTCAAAACAAGCTACTTCTCAACACAACATCAACGCTTTGTCTAGGGCATTGATCAATATGCAGAGCTGGACAATATGAATGCTTCACTAAGAGGAAGATTTTTTTTTTTTTAAGCAAGCCTTCTTTGTAATTTCATGTCCTCAATGCACATGCTTGTCACGTGCTTCTTTTTACGGCTCTTTCCTTGTCCAACTCGTTTAAAATTGTGACGTTATGACATTACATGTTAACATTAATATGCTAAATACATTACATTATTTTGTAATATTTATACAGGTTGTCGCATTGAATTATAATTTGAAAAAGTATAAACACTCAGTTATTAAATTTTAAAAAGTCTAGACATCAAATTTGACTTCTGTGATGTTTGGTTTAGCTGATTAGACCAACTGATAGAGGTTTGGTTTTAAAAAGTTGAGAAAAAAGTATTTGGTAAATTTTTAATATCAACAGCTGATAGCTGATTGACTCTCAATCAGCTCTAGCTTTTTTGAATCAACTGACTCCAATTTATTTAGTTTTACAAAATTAACCTTGCGTTAGTTACTTTGTGAAAATTATAAGTCTTCTATGCTTGTGAATATAGCTGGAGAAAACCTATCTTTGGCATGGATGCACATGCATATATATATTCATTTGTTTTACAGATATTTTATTACACTGTAAGAAAGCATGTTAAAGAAACTTTTGGAGTAAATAACGGTGAGACAAAGATAATTTTTCAAGATGCTAAACAATTGTTTTACAAATCTAATTTGAAAGGAATCTTTTTATCGCATTGATGCTCTGACAAACAAGGGACTCTTTCTTCTTGCAATGTTACTAGCAAGAGGCTCAGTTAATTAATGTGATGAAAAAAATCAAAATTTTATCGAATTTTATAATTTTATTATAATTTTTAATTTTAATAAAAATATTTTCATCACATTAATTATAGTACAAATAATTATTTAGTTAAAATCAAATAGAAAATATTGATATGATATTAATAAAATATCAAATATATTCTTATATTGTTCAAAAAATATATCTCAAAAATTAAACAATATTTGAATAAAAAATTAAACAATATTATTTTGCACTTATTAAAAAATTATGAATTTAATTTATTATTATTATTATTTTGTAGTAGTAAAATTTAATATTATTTTTTCTATTTATTTGTATAACATAAATAAATTATGTCTAGAATAGTTATTTTATATACTAATCAAAATAGCTCACATGCATTTTACCAAATACTATTACAAAACAGCTATCAGCTGATAGAAACAACTAAACCAAATAAGTCATTTATCACATTCTTTTATGCCCATGCATTTAAATTTTCATAAGCCCTCATTTTTTTAAATTATTATTCACACTCAATTATTTTGTTGTTATCAACTTGTGTTAGTCCTTAGTTTTTAACTAGGTTTCTCATAACAATTCCTATGTTTCAAGTCTCCATTGATGGGTTATAACTTGGCACATAATATTTAGATACAGTTACATTTATAATTGTATCATTGGTTGTGTCTGTAGTTATATCAATTAAATCGCAAAATTGCCTTCTTAGGATAATCCTAGCTTATTGCTGGATGACACGGGTATATCAAGTATATTTCTCATAGCAGTTTCAAAGTCTCAAGCCTTTATGGAGGGCTTTGACAAATAATATTTGGACACAGTTACGTCTATAATTGTGTCGTCAATGGTGTTTGTAGTGGTGTCATTGAGCTCCAGCTATTGCCTTCTTAGAATGACACAAACTTATTACTCAATGACACATGAGTATCATGTGTGTTTCTCATGACTAAACTCATATATAATTTTTGCAATTCTATTTTTGTTAGATTTATATCCTATATTTTTATTTATATAAATCAACACCTTGCATTTTTTTTTACTTTTCTAGACATTAAGTCCTTATGTAACTAAGAAAACAACAATTAATAAACAGACACGTTAGTATGCCATTAAAAAAGCTGCGACACTTGGTGTTTGTGTTGAGTTGCAAGTGAGACGTAAGACGTAGAATTAGGAAAGTAGTTATAATGAATGGCCCTAATCGAAGGAAATTGAAAATTTAGGGTTCTTAGCAATTATTTTTAGAATGCTCTCTACTTTACTCTTATTTAGATCTCAAGAGGTTTACCAACACTGACAAGAATCTCTCTCTCTCTCTCCTATGGAACATAGAATGAAGCACAAAGGCCAACGTATGTCTTCTTATGGGGACAACTTGACTGTAGATGTCTAAAATTAAGAGAAATCCTAATAAGTATTTTTATGCTTGCAGTCGTATCAAGGTAAGTTCAAAATGCCCATTAAAAGTGAGAATTAAATATCTAGGAATTATGCCAATGAGGAGTAGTCAAATGGTAATTCCACTCTAAGGGCATTCTGAAGTATAAGATTTGATTCCTACTATTATCGATTTAAAGGGTAGGACTGCCCCCTATTATGCAATTCATTAAAGTTTAGATCATATGATCTCTCTATTAACCAAAAAATAATATGATCTCAAAAATATGTAGGAATCGTGTATAGTTGGTTAAATTAGGGTTTGCATTACATTATAAGTAATAGTTTAATTACTCTTGTATTTGTTCTTCTAATGAAATTGATCTTATCTCTATTTTTAGTTTTAGTAATGTGACTACTTTTGTAGATATGATTAACAGCACATTAATTGCAAAGCCGCCTCTAGGCATAGGCCATCTAGGTCTATGCCTAGAGCCCCCTCAAGAAGAAGGGCCCCCTTTGTATATATTGCCCATACATACATATATACATACACATGGGGCTCTTAATTTTTTGAGATAATAATTACAAATTATTTAATTTGTGTTAAAAATAATACTCCCTTGATAATAGGAGAAAGGGCCCTCAATTATATACACGGAGTAGTATTTGAATTAATGTAAAAATTGTAAATAAATTTAGTTTTATCTACTCTAACAAAAATTATCTCAAAAAAAAACTATAGTTCCTATATAGTAGCAATTTTAACGTTAAATACTTCCTTGATAATAGAAGCATAACAATATAACGTTAAATACATTTATTATTTAACGTTACAGTATCAAGATTTTTTTATAATTAACTGTAAATTTGTGCCATATATATATTTAAACTAAAAAAATTTATGCTCTATATTTTAAACTAAAATATATGAAAATAATTTTGATTTTTTATATAATATAGAAAAGTTAAAATCATTAGACGACGATGGTTTGAAAATAAATTGCTTGAATCTTGAAATTTTTTTAAAACAAGATATATTTTCTGATATTGATGGTTTAGATTTATTTTCAGAATTAAAAGTTTTAAAAGAAATTATAACAATAGAAATAAAAACACCACTTGATATATTAAATTTTATAAAAAAAGTGAATTCTTTTCCAAATGCATGGGTAGCTTATAGAATATTATCAACCATTTTTGTTACTATAGCTTCAACAGAAAGAAGTTTTTCAAAATTAAAATTAATAAAATTTTATTTACATTCATCAACGTCACAAGAAAAATTAAGTAATTTAACTATATTGTCAATTGAAAAGGATTTAGTTTCTAAACTTGAATATAAAAATTTAATTAGAGATTTTGCATTTCAAAAGGCAAGAAAAATAAATTTTAAATAATTTTAACATTTTATTTATAGTGTGTTAAAAAATTTTTGCCTTGTTCAAAAAAAATATATTTTTTGCCTAGGGCCCCCAACATCCTTGAGTCGGCCCTGATTAATTGTCAATGTTTGTATGTCAATAGTATGCAAAATGAACTAATTGCTTTAAAGGAGGAGAGGAATGATACTTTGATCTAAGCAAGAGAGGCGACTATTCTTGATCAATGAGAAAAGAAGATTCTGAGGCAACTTATATAAAAGATGTTGCAAAAGAGGAGAGATGGAAGCATTAAGAAGAGAAAAAAAAAAATTAAGGTTGAAATCAAAAGGCTCTTGGCTGAGAATGCAAGGCTAAAAGATGAAATACTAAGTTCTTAAGGAAGAAATTGGTCTACTATTTTTACAAATTAATGAGCTAAAGGCTAAGAAGAAATTGTGACATTTTCATAATAGGAAAAGAAAAAACATATTATCAGGGTTACAGTTGGGTTGGCCTTTTTTATTGTGCATTACAAGTGAAATGCATTATAGCATTTCATAATTTTGTTCGATAGTGTTATTTTGAACTTGACCTCATTGTATATCATCATGCAAATAATGTCATCTTAATTTTAGCTTTCGTGTAATGAATTTTGTAATAATTTGAAAATCTATATATGTATGTTTCTTAGTGTTTGGTAATCTAATATGTTATATGCAAACATATATTATTGTAGATATTTGCAAAAACATATGTTTTGGCAAAAAAAAAATTGTTCATAGTTTGATTAACAACATTTGGTTGTCATATTGGTATTTTATGGCCAAATTGGCTAGGTTGACAGTATTTGGTTGTCACACTTGTATTTTATATGAAATCAACTAGGTTTTTTAATTCATGAAACATATAAAATATCATGTATGTACTTTCAAGTGGTACTTAGACTCCATATTAAATTAAAAATGGTCAATTAGTGTATTGTCAATTTACCTAAAAAGTTAATATACTTAGACTTGCAATGCACTTTATTGCATGTCCACTACTTAAACAAAAACATCAACTAGAAAACTATTGTACTAATAAATACAATAATTTTTTATGCATAAGACTAACAATATTGTACTTAAATTTTTTTTTACTACATACAACTAGCAAAAAGTCATTAATGACTTTCAGCAGAATTTGTTACAACTTCTAAATTAGTTTATTACTAATTCATTTATCGCTCTCATCTTGTAATTTTCCCGAATACACAACAGAAGCGAAGCTCCTAAATATTGTAATATTCTTGGTTTATATTGATAGGCTTATGTAATCTGCTGTTGTTGTATTTGTTTAGGACTTGTGTTTACCTAGAACTTTAACTCTTGTATCCTCTCTTATCACTTTACACGACATGTATTGTATATATAATTTACTGAATCAATGATACTTTGTATGTTGTTTTCTACTCAATACCATCACGTCTTTATGGTATCAGAGCTTCTTTAAGGTTTCACAACCAAGCCTTTCTTTTTTCTTTTTACAAAAAAAAAAAAAAAAAACACACCATGTCTACTACCAACAACATCGAAACTGTTGTTGTTCCCTCTTCTAATTCTTCTCAAACTCATGTTCAATCTCTTCCAAACATTTCATATCAACTTCCTATCAAATTAAACTCTTTAAATTATTTATTGTGGCAGGCTTAGTTAATGCCACTCCTTCACAGCTATGATCTCGCCGATCATGTAGTAGGTACAATCGAACCACCGTCAGCCTTATTATCTGATAATCAACCGAATCCCGATTATCTTCAGTGGTTCTAAAAAGATCAATTAGTGTTAAGTTGGATCATTGGATCCATCTTTGAGGCCTTTCTTCCTTAGATTATTGGTTCCTAGGGGCATCGAGGCTGGCAGTCTCGCTCTTCGACATCTTTTTCTTTTTCATCTATGGCAGATTATTCACATCTTTAATGTCACAACTGCTTTGGATATGGTTATATTGCTCCCCAGTGTCCATCACCAAAATCATCATGACCCAAGCCTTAACCTTCTTCTAGACTGACATCGCACCTTGCTACCAACACTCTCCCTGCCTTTTCCTCGCAACCATAGATTCTATACTCAGGTGCAACACATCATTTAACGCCTGAATTAGAAAATTTAACAATTCATTCTAATTATAATGGCACAGATGATGTAAAAATTAGCAATGGTAATTCCATCTCTATCTCTCAGAATGGGTCATCTATTATGAATTCCCATAATCGATCTTTTCTTTTTAATAATATTCTCCATGTTCCACATTCTTGTTGTAATTTATTATCTATTTATGCCTTCACTAGTGCTAAAAATGTTTTTGTGGAATTTTTTCCGACTCACTTTTTTGTTAAGGATATCCACACAAAGGCGGTTTTACATATAGGGCAGAATGACAACGACATATACTTCATATTTTTCCAACTAACAACACCAAGGGCTCACTCACCCACTGCATTTATTGCTTCACTTTCCGATTGGCATAATATTCTTGGTCATTCGCATCTTCCTACTGTTAGGCGTGCTCTTCGTCAATCAAATATTTCTTTTCATGATAATAATGTTCACTCTTGTCATGCTTGTAATATAAGCATGAGTCATAAACTTCCTTTTCATTATCTGAGACTGTTACTTCTTAACCTCTAGAATTAATTTCCTCTGATGTTTGGGGACCTACTCCTGTCACTTCCCCTGATGGTTATCGTTATTATGTCCTTTTTATGATCATTTTAGTAAATATTATTAGTTATTTTTTATGAGAAATAAATCTGAAGTTCTCAGCACTTTCATCAAATTTCGGTACTTAGTTGAAATTTTTTTCAATTTTCCAATTAAATCTTTCCAATCTGATTAGGGAGGTGAATTTCAAGCTCTAACTAAATATCTCACTAACAATGGCATCTCACAAAGAATATCATGTCCAAAAACCCCATAACAAAATGGAGCCATTGAACAAAAACACAAACATCTAATTGAAACAGCTATTGCCTTATTACATCATTCCCACGTTCCTTACAAATATTGGACTTATGCTTATAACACTACCTTGTATATCATTAATCAACTTCCCACCCAAGTCTTACACAATATTTCTCCTTTTCAAAAGCTTTTTGGTTCGATTCCTCAATATACATCCATGCATACTTTTGGTTGTCTATGTTATCCATGGTTAAAGCCTTATAGTCAAAATAAATTTTCTCTAAGGTATTAAAAGTGTGTTTTCATGGGGTATAGTAAGGTTCAAAAGGGTTATATTTGTTTGGATATTAATTCTTTAAAGTTTTTTTGTCTCATATCATGTTGTGTTTTTTGACCAAGAATTTCCATTTTCCAGTCTACCACAGTCAGCACCTAAGGTTCAAAAGTCCATGCCTGCAACAATTTCTATTCCTATCCAACACTCGATCCTCTACAATCCTACTTCTAATCTGATTCCATCTCTATCTCCACAATCTATCACATCTCCTAATCACACCCCTACCTCATCCCTAAAGAGTCCTACACCTTCTACTTCCTTATCTCCTTCTTTCCATAATAACATCGCATCCACATCCACTCATCCGCCATCACTGAACTCTTTTCCCCAATCTAATTCCACAAGCCTATCCTTAGTTGTTGACTTATCCAAGTATCCTCCAACTACCACCTAAGGCAAAACACATCCCATGATAACACGCTCTCAAACAAACTCCCTGAAACCGAAAGCCCTTGTCACCGATATCTCTCCTCAACATGAATTATACACTTACCACCAAGCCTTTAAATTTATTGAATGGTAAGATGCCATGTCCAAGGAATATAATGCTTTAATTCAGAATCACACCTAGGACTTAGTACCTCCTCAACTTGGACAAAATCCTCTCGGCAAAAAATGGGTTTATTGCATTAAAATAAAGAAGGATGGTTCAATTGAATGGTACAAGGCATGGCTTGTTGCCAAAGGATTCCATCAAAGGCCAAGAATTGATTTTAGTGAGACCTTCAGTCCTGTTATTCGCCCTACTACAATTCGATTAATCCTCTCTATTGCCATATCTTCAGGTTGGACATGTAAACAACTCAATGTCACCAATGCTTTTCTTCATGGAACTCTTGATGAGGATGTTTTCATGTCACAACCACAGGGTTTTGTAAATCCTCAATTTCCTCAGCATGTTTGCAAATTAAGGAAGTTTATTTATTGTTTGAAACAGGCTCCTCGCCAATGGTTCAAATGCCTTACTCGTGTGTTGCAAGATCTTAATTTTTAAGGCTCTAAAACCGACACTTCCTTATATTACTATGTCAAGGGAAAAGTGAAAAGCTTATTGTATGCTTTATATTAATGATCTCTTACTCACAGGTAATGATAACACATTCTTATCTACAATCATTGCCTCTCTTCAACATCACTTTCCAATTAAAGATCTTGGTCATCTCAATTATTTTCTAGGGTTGGAAGCAACTTGGAGTTCTGATGGTCTTTACCTCACACAGTCCAAGTATATCACCGAATTATTAGAATGGGCCAATATGTCTAGTGCTAACACCATTAGCACTCCGGTGTGTACAAAATAATCTTTGGTAACAATGGGCAATCGCTTTAATAATCCCACATTGTATCATAGCTTGGTAGGTGGCCTACAATATGTCTATTTAACTTGGCTAGACATTACTTTTTCAGTTAACCGTGTTTCTCAATACATGCACAGCCCTACGCTTGATCATTGGATTGCATTGAAGTGTATTCTATGCTACCTTCATGGTACTCAACATCATGGATTATTCATTCAACGTTCCAGTTCACATCAAATTTCAGCATACAATGATGCTAATTGGGGCAGTTCCAAGGATGATTGCAAATCAACTACTAGGTATGCCATTTTTGTTGATTCAAAATTAATCACTTGGGGATCTAGAAAGCAACGCACAGTTACTCATTCTTCTACTGAAGCAGAGTATAGGGCTCTTGCCACCACGGTAACTAAATCACGTTGGCTATTATCACTCATGACTGAATTACAATTATCATCTCCATCCACTCCCATTCTTTGGTATGACAATTTAAGTGCCACATACTTCACTACAACTCCTATCTTTCACTCTCGATCCAAGCACTTGGAAATTGATTTCAATTTTATGTGTGACAAGTTTAAGAACAAGGAACTTTAAGTTTGCTATCTTTCCATAAAGGACCAACTAGCCGATGTACTTACCAATAGTCTTGCCAATGCTTTGTTTCATCATTTCAAGTCCAAGTTGATGGTTCGTCAAGCTCCCCTTCAACTTGTGGGAGGCTGATAGGCTTACGTAATCTGTTGTTGTTGTATTTGTTTAGGACTTGTGTTTACCTGGAACTCTAACTCTTGTATCCTCTCTCAGAACTTTATACGACATTATTGTATATATAATTTACTGAATGAATGATACTCTGTATGTTGTTTTTTGCTCAATACCATCACGTCTTTATATATGTTAACTTCAAATAATTCTTACTCAGTATAAAATCTTTAACAATTGTGGTTGTTACTTTATTTTTTAGGTACAATTACCTTTCTAAATTGAATGGTCAGTTGTTTTTCTAGTTTAACTTATAGTTGCTAAACCAATTGTTGCTTTTGTCGGTAGATTTTTTATTTTGTATACACCAAATAAAGATCTTTTGTGATTTATGTAAATAATGTAACACTTTTATTATAAAATTTAAAAATGAATAGATGGAACATGTTGTATTAACCTTGGGTGATATTGCACTAGTTTTAACATTTACAAGACAACAGGCTCCTAGCATACTTTTTTTCTTCTTTCTAAAATAATTTTTTTGGTTACGGCAGTAGGTTGTGATAAAAAGTTGCTTAATCTTTAACATATTTAATTTTTTTAGGCTGATTGTGAAACTAACCATACCATCTTTCAATACTTATATATCAAAAAACCATGAAATCCAAGTCTTGTCAATTATCCATTGTCTTAAATCTATCAAATGGATGGGTCTCATCTATTGCTTTGATATAACATGACAACTAACAAATCTATCATATTTTATTAATTCAATAGACTTTCTCTTTGAATTCTTTTCACCAAACTTGCTCTTGATATCTTGTGAAAGGCCTTAGAAGGGTGAATAGGGTTAATTGATTTTTTTTAAAGAATTAAAAAGATATAAAAAATTAAAAGAAGAAATTGAAGAGCTAGAGATGTGGAGAATAAGACATGAATTTAGGAAATTTGGTTTATCAACAAACCTACATCTCCACCTAACTTATCCTCATGTTAAGATTTTTCAATACTTACTGTAACCTATTTAGCAAGCTTGATTACATAAGAGTTTTTTAGGCTAAAATCTCACCTTTACAAAAATTGAGCTTTTCCTAGCTAAGTTCTAACCAAATTTCCAAACCACAAGTGTTTTTATGAATAACACCTCAACCAATTCAACTAGATTAGGTTTTCCCTTACTAACTCAAGAAAGGAGATAAAGAAGAACTTAAGAGCTATCATATAACCCAGACTCAAAGTGCTTTAACAATTACAATAGAAATTAAAAATTAATTGAGAGTGATGGAGCTTCTAAGCATTTAAAATGAACAATACATTCTCTAACGGTCGTAAGGCTTGAAGTTATAGCCATTGGAGGTGGCCAGTAGCCATTGGAGAAGTGCCACATCAACTAAGATGATTTATCATGATCGTAGTCAACTTTCATCATAATCATTATGTACTTCTCACAATCGTGACCTTTAATCGTAAAGGTCATTGCCCTTTTTCTTTTACCTGGGCACTTAATGTCATGAGCCATTTGGAGTCCTCATAATCATATGATCTAGTTCATGAGGATCATTAGAATTTTGCAATTTTAAGTGACTTCTTGATGGTAGAACTCGAGAAGGTGCTCACGATCATGAGGCTACTCATGAGCACCTTAGCCATCTTGAAAAATGCTTTGTATTCACCCTCTAATTCTCTTGAACTTTGTACCTATCTTAAATGCACACTAGAACTTACAAATTAGTGCATCAAATTTGATTTATTAAGGTCAAAGCCAAGGTGATTATCATTTCATCATGCAAATGATAAAAACTCTCCCCCTTTTTGACTTTGACAAATTAATTTTGAGTGATTAAAAGATAATAAGAGTGTGTGTGTGAGATCAAGGAAACTTGTTGCTCCCCCTTGATATGTGCATGGATATTTTAGGCTCCCCCTCAATATGGGTACTATATTAAACATGATCTTCAACTTATATTGAGGAAGATTGAATCATTTTTAAAAGTTATATAACTTAAGTCAATATGTGACTCATGTATTATCATTAATGTTAATTGATTCTTGTTATCAAGATATACAATTAGCCATTAAATGAGGAACATTTATGTTTAAAATCATTAAGAGCAACTAATCCAATTAATCCCTCATAATCAATCCAATTAATCCATTCAGTCCATCTTCCCCTTTAGACAAAGTGCAAAAAGGGACAAATACAGAGAAAAAAATTAAACATCAAACATAATAAATAGATGAAATTAATGAGAAGGAAAAATACAAGATAAGAATAGAAAGCAAACATAAAAAACATCACAACTAGATGAAAAGAAAAAAATATATATAATGAAAATTATGTGATCCAAGAGAAAAAGAGAAATAATGCATAAAAATATGAAACAACAAGAAAGGAAAACATTATGCTTTAAGATCATTTCCATCATGACCTTCTTCTTCATATGGCATATGGGGAGTTTTAAATCTTTGTTGAGGCCAAGGGCATTAAAGGTGTTATTGGTGGAGAAGATAATGTACATCATACTAGTTAGATTCTACCAAGGACATTAGATCAAAGAATTGTCCTATCCATGTTGGCTTTTTCCCATGCATTGAGATCTTGAACCACTAGCATCTTTAGCCCTTTTCCTTGCACCTGTGAAGGATCTCATTGTTCAAAAGTCTCAACACCTTTAATGGCTAGTTGCCCAATGCCTTGCAAGTCTTGCTCTAATTCTTCATCATGTTCTTTTTGCACTTCCTCATCTTTGAAGACCGAAGTACCTTCAACGTTCTTAAATTGTTTAGAGTTCTTAAGAAAGTTGTCCTAAAGAAGAAAAGAGGAAATTTTTAATGCTTTTGGAGGGGAATTCTATAAAAAGAGGGAATCTTGGTGATGATACCCCCAATGTAAATACTATTGACCACACTTTCACTTACACTCTAAAATTTCCATTACAAAAATCTTCCTAATTCCACTTGTTTATTGTTCACCATGCAATATAGGAGGAAGATGTCCCTAAAGGAAATAACTTCATTGTTTAGGCCTCTTGCATTTATGGAGTATGAAAGGAACCTTTAAATGTACTAAAGGGCTTTAGATTTGAAGAATGAGGCTTTAATATGGCTATTGTCAAAGGGTTTAGTGTTTAGTTTTGTTTGGGTTACCTAAAGGTTATGAGGGATCCAAGTGGTATAAGATTAGTTATGCCCACTTGAAATAAAGCTAAATAAATTATCAAATTCAATGGTGGTCATAAATATATCCCTCCCACTAAGTCTAAACCTCATGCTATCTAAAGGATTGTCATCATCAAAATAATGAGTCCTAAGGGTGAAGGTAGAGAGGAACTTAATCATAAGATGAGGATATATAAGAAGTGTCTCAAAAGCCAAGTTATACAACCCACCCTATTAAGAAGTGTTTTCACTTCTTCATAGCATCCCATACTCAAAATGGTGGATTTTGACATATACCTTGATGGGATACTGCTCCTCTTAGAGAATTTGTTGGTGCTTTCTTATATTTGCATGAGTGTAAGAGAGGATGGGTTGCTTCTTTGGTTTTTCCTTATTACTTTTTTAAAGGATGATTCTCCTTAACTGGTCTTCTTTGGTTCTATGATGAATGTGGAGATGAAGATAAATAAAAAAGTATGGTAAAAAAAGAATATATAACTTGAGAAAAAGAGAGGAAGGAAGTTTGAAGAATTAAAGAGGAGAAATTGCAAGAGGTTGAGAATGATTGTGAATATTGGATGACAAAGTAGAAGAAAAAGGGATATTTATAGAGGAAAAGGAGTTAGAATCCACCTCTAAATATTTCATAGGCATTATATAATTGAAAATTCATGTTCTAAAGTAATTAAAGTTGGTTTTGAATGAGGAAAGACTAAATTGACCTTTTTTTTAAGGCTGTTAGGATGCCCCTCACGATTATGAACATCCTATCATGACCATAAGCATTGATCATTACATCGCTTCACAATTATGAGGGAGAATGTGAGCATCACTATTATAAATGTTGACATGTGTTACGATCCATTCGAAAAGGTGTAACTGTCAAGAGGAAATGTGTTGTTTGGTCCTTAAACTTTTAAAAAGATTGCAATTAGGTCCAAAAATATTTGAAAAATTTTATAATTTAGTCCTTCTACCACCAAAGTTGCATAATTAAAGGACTTAAAAAATATATTGCAATTTAGTTCTCTAAGGACTAAATTGACACAGATAAAAAACTTTTAAAAGGAGGTATTTTGCAATTTAAAACATTTAATTTTCAAAGATGAATTGATCATGCAAATGCATCAATTTCTCTTGGATAAATTTATGTGTGCAATTTTATTGATGAGTTAAATGAATTAGATTCCATTCATTTATCATTAATTTGCATTCAAAAGTACATTGACAATGTAAAGAGAGGTTCAAACACTTAATCACATCATTCATAACACATAAGAATAAAACACATAAAAGGGAAAATTGAGCATCTAAGATCATATTAAGCTAGAACCATATAGCATACTAAGCTCATGCTTAATGAAGTTTGTTCTTTCTTTATTAAATGGTTATCTGCTAATTGGTTGTTAGTTTCTATAAACTCAAGCACAATATCACCATCTTAAATATGATCTTTAAGGACATGATGTCTAATGTCAATGTTCTGAGTCCTAAAATGTTGGATGGGATTTTTACTAAGGTTTATGTCATGTGTATTAGCATATTTGATTGGAATGTGACCAACATTAATGTTATAATCCTTAGATTATTTTTGCCATAATACTATAATCGTGACCCTTGATCATCAATGGGATACTTAATGTCATGAGCAATTTAGAGTCCTTATGATCGAGATCCAGATCATGAGTGTCATTGAACTTTTACAATCTTAAGTGACTTCTTGATGTTTGAACTTGTAAGGATGCTCACAATAGTGAGGCTACTAGTGAGCACCTTTGCCATCTTGAAAAATGTTTCATTTTCACCCTATAATTCTCTCAAACTTTGTACCTATCTTAAAGGCACACTAGAACACACAAATTAGTGCGTTAAAATTGATTTGTTGAAGTTAAAATAAAGATGATTATCATTGATCATGCAAATGATCAACATCTTATCCTTAAAAAATTTCTTAATAACCTTTGTACTTCCTATGACTTGAACAATCAATAAGGCTTCAATTCACTCCATGCTTTGGCTCTTCCTATTTGGACTTCAAGTCAAGGCCTATTGATTGTAACCTTGAACCTAACTTATAAACAAACTTAAATATAAAAGTTAGCAACTAAAATTGATAGTTAAAGTTAAAACCAATGTTAATTTAAGATTGATCATTACCTTGATCATTCAAAGAGTCAACAATCTCACCCTTTTTAACTTTGACAAACAATTTTTGAATGATAATTAAAAATCACTAAGTGCATGTGTGTGCTTTTGTTCTTAATAATCCCCCTCAATCATATACTAAGGGATTTAAAAATTTCTCCCCCTCAATATATGCTAGGGTGAGTTAAACATATCAAATATTTATGTTCTCCCCATTTTTGACATTCTATTTATAATTCAAGCATCATTATTATCATTCAAAATGCCAAATTTCTTATCCCCTTGATCTTGGCCTATTGGCAAGACTGGTGGGGACACCACAGTGGGCTTAGGGTTCCACCTCCCCCCTCCCCCTTTGGTAAAAAAAAATTCCAAATTTCTCTCCCCTTTGTCAAAGTGAAAAAGGGAGGAAACAAAAATGTCAAATGAATTATAAGAAAGTAAATCAAATAAGATGAATGATATCAATTGAAAGAAATTGCGCAAAAAAATGAAATGGATGCCAATTATCAAATGAATGCAAAAAAAATAAGGATAGCAATTGAAAAAGTAGTGAACCAAGTGAATAATACAAATTGGTACCTAATAAAAATCAAATGAAAAAAACTATATCATTAAAAGTGAAATATATGCCAAGCATAGCATATATTAAAGATTTACCCATAGCAATCATGACTGTCAATATGTAGTCCTAAGAGTTCGTTAAAAGATAAGACATACAAAAATAATGCTAATTGAAAAATATCAAAAGAAAATAATGGAAACTAACATTCCAAGATCATATAATTTTTTAGAATCATTTTGATCATGCAAAGGTCACATTCTCTTTAGACATTTTGATGTTTGCATATTTAATGATAAGTCAAATAAATTGGTTTTATTGGCTTATCATTAATTAGCATAAAATAACAAAATGATCATCCACAAACCTTTTGAACCCAAACCTTAATTGGTTTAAATTTGTGATTCTTAAAGTAGTCTATATGTAAAAGGTTGAGAAGAAATTTTCTATAATAACATACATTATTAGTATGTCCAAATTTCATGCAATAAAAGCATTTAATTTTTGAAAATCTATTTTTTCTCACCAATGCAAGTTTAGCATGGTTATAATGGTTGGAGACTTCGTTAGACATAAAAGTTCTAGGATGAGTGTGCATCTCACAATCATAATAATGCAGGAATTTTTTAGGCCTAACGTGCATGTGTGTGTACCTCTTATTATGATACATGAATGCATAGTATGGTTGAGGTTTCTTAGCCTTTTCATTGAAACCTTGAGCCTTAAAAACATTAGCCTTAGAAACATTAGCCTTTAGAGACTTTCCATTGGCACTTGGATTCATAAGACTCTGAGTCATATAATTTTAAGCTTTAGAGCTTTTACAAGGAATGAGGGATGAAACAAGAGTGGCCTTAACAAAATTAGGGGGTACTTGATGATGGAGAGGCTCTATTAGAAAAACTAAGTCCACATTTCTCACTTGAAGATCTTTGAGAATTTAAGAGACTATTAAGAGTCTCTATTGACACCAGCAGGTATGCCTAGGCATTGTTTGGATCACAATTCCTTTTTCCTTATTACAAGAAAATATAGGGAATGTAAGGGGAATACTGGAAGAGCTTGTTAGTATATATGTGTCCTAGTGCCATTCTTGTAATGTAAACTGACATTGTAAATTATCCCTATGGTAATAAAATATTCATTTAAATAAAGTGTTTGTTTATTTGAATATTTACCCTTTAACATTATGTTAAATAAATTTATTACCAAGAGTTGATAATATGAGTTGTAAATTTATTTAGTAAATATGCTATAAATTGTTCATAGTCAATTAATTAATATTTAGGTAATATTAATTAGACTATCACCTATGTCTATTTTCCTTGATTAGTATATGATGCTAATAGTGAGTCTCATGCTACTTGATATGAGATATCATAATAGACATGTGGATACTAATGTGATGGCTGGATAGAACAGTGACGTTAGATTGATGATCACAAGGATATTCACTCATAATCAAAGATCATAGTCTAGGTCATAATGGTGCATATAGTCCTTTGACCTGAGGTGACACGGTCATCCACATTTGAGTGGTTAGAGTTTGTTATCGCTTACATACATATAGGTATATGGAGTGTGGTGACTCTAGTAAATTAAATGTAGGGATAAGTTTTCTGCCAAGATGGGATTCATTGCTTGGAGTGAACCGGGATAGATCCTATACTATCTAAATTTGTTCTTCATGAATAAGTTCCTAGTAAGGACAAACATAACACAGTTTGAAAGAGTTTTAGTACTAGAAATTGTTTCTAGTATTAGTTATATTTTATCGAGAATAACTTGAGATGAGGTCATATGATAAAGCTATTAGAGTTTGATTAAAAATTAACTCTAGGCCATACCGGGATCTTAAAATGAAGGGATTTTAGTGCACAATAATTATGATCAAAGGGTTCGTGTGAATCATCATATGCATTCATTTCTAATTGGGTTGTTGTGATATCAATGCTACAGGTCACTCATAACTTATGAGAACTAAATGTGTATAATTGGGATTTTCACATTTAGACTTGAAAGAGTTTCAAATAATAACAAGAGTTGATATTATATTCTCATTGCCAATTAGACATGAACCTAGTAAGTCACACCTTAAAGAGTTTTCCTTATCACCCTATTAATCTAATTATTGAATAAGAGTTTAATCAATTAGTTAAGATTAATGGAATTGGATTTATGCTTTGAGTAATAATTCTAGCATATCATGAAATCTAATTCTACCAAGAGTTTATTTATTAAATACTTGATTAAAATGAGATATTAATTAAAGTGTTAAATAAAGAATATGTGTTATTTCCTTATAGACTTGGATTAATGGCCCACGATTTGTGAACCTAGGCCCAAAAGAGTTTTGGCCCAAAGATTAATCCAAGCCCATTAATCTAATCAAGGCCCATTATTTTGATGGAATGGGTTTGAGCCAAGTGTTGGCCCAAGTCCATTAACTAGGCCTAATTGATTTATGGATTGGGCTTGACCAAAATATTGGCCCAAGAGTTAGCCCAAGTCCATTAACTAGGCCCAATTGATTTATGGATTGGGCTTGGCCAAAATATTGGCCCAAGAGTTGGCCTAATGAACAAGCCGAAGTCCATTTATCAATATAAAGTCATATTTGGCATATTAGAGACAAAATATCTCTTATGTGTATATTGTTGACTTATAGGATAAAATGATGATTAGGTTATATTAATTAGTGTGGAATGGATGTAGTCTTAATGCATGAGATGTGATTAAATCTCTACATTCTATTTTGGACACTAATGAGATATTTACACAAATTGCACGCTTAACTATGTCCTAGGTGGTGTGCAAGGTGGCATACGAATGATGTTGTGTAAGAGATGTTTAATTAGTGTATATTAAACTTAACCTAAGTTATCTCTCTCTCTCTCTCTAGATGAGTTCTAAAGGGAGAAGATATTCCATTAAGAGTTAGTAAAGGTTGTAGAGGTTGTAGAGATTGGTAAAAGCAATATACCAAAAGGAAACACAACATATACCAAATATATACTCTAAAGGTTCTTGCAAGGGATTGAGTTAAAGCAAGTTTTCAAAGGGTCTTTTGAGAGGGACTTGCATATTCACTTAATCAAAAGCAAGAAGGTGATTGGAAGACATTGGTGTTTCAAGCAAGAGGCCAAACATTTGGGTGGCTTAGCATTGATTCAAGAGTTGAACCAAGAGCAATCCAACATAGTAGAATACTTGTGGTTTACACCAAACTTAGGAGATTGTAAGTATTCTGCAACTTAGATTTCCTAAGTGCTTTTGTTTATACATGTTGATGTATTGTTAGCAATATGTTTAAATGCAAAATGGATTCATGGGAGTGGAATTCTTTATGTGATGAAGGGTTATGAGAAAGTAAATTTTTAAAATTTACGCTACTTAGGTTTGTGCTCACCACACTATTCTTAAAGCCTAAGTAGCATAACCAATTTCCTTTCAATGGTATCAGAGCTCCATTTTGCACTTAACACATGCTAAATTTGATGATAATTGCAAGTGTTATGATTATGTTTATTGTTAGTTACAAGTGTTGTAGCTAAACATGCAATAGTTGCATCCCATTTACTCTATGCTTGATATATATGCATGAAATGATCATGGACTTAGATTACATCCTTGATTTTGTAATAATAATTAGTTTTATTATTTGATATGTAATTAAGAGTTAGTTACATAGAAATAGGATGTAATATTTACCTTAGAATGCCAAGGATTCAATATAATTCACAAGAGTTGTGAAATGGAAGCTTGAAGTGTTCAAGAAGGGGTATGGGTATAACTCGGTACCACTGTACTGACTCAGGCTTGACTTGGCACATCCACCCTCTGTAACGAGTCGGCACACATGTAATGATTCAGCATATGCAGTCTCTGTGATGACTCAGCACCACTGTGATTACTCAGCATATGTAGCCTCTGTGATGACTCGACACTCCCATGATGACTCGGCACAGTTTCATATTTTTCCTTAGTCACAAGGCCCTTTGCTATTCTAAGAGTTAGAATAAAATAAGATCATGATCACTCCATATTTGTGCTTCAATCTTGCATAGTCTATGTATATATGTTGAAGCATGATATATTTGTTGCCATGAAATATACATATGTGATATGTATATATGTAAATTTGCCATGCTATGTATATATGTGATATATGCAATGAAAAATTGCTAATGTACAAAGTGAGACCTTAAATAAAGAACTAAAATCTTCCAAAACAAATTTAGGTCTAGGCTCTCCATTAGAGTAATAACTTGCATTGTTTTGGATTATGTACATCGACTATGGACACATAGGGGTGTACATGAGTTCCAAGAGATTCATGTAGTGTTATTGTTAAACATGAGATGTTATGGGTGTATAGACACACTACATGCCAAGAATGGCAAATGGGCATACCTAAGGTATGTAGTGTTCAAGTCTATATATTTCACTGATCCAATGGTGTGGACCTAACTACTGCCAAAGGCCAAGAATGACAATGTGTACCTGAAGGCCGTAACATTAGGAGCCGGATTGATGGAACCTCACATGAGATATGATGGCAAAAGTTGCCTACTTAATGAGAACTGAAATTCCAAGAATTGTAATGTGTACCTGAGGAATATTAGTGATCATTAAGAACTCCATCACCCACTAGAAATCCATCCAACAAGGGATTTCTGTTTCCTACTTGGAAGTGTAGGATTTGCCAAGTTAGTGGGAGACCATTTTGATTAAAGACCATATCTAATGGTAAAATTATAATGTCATAGAACTAATTAATCTTGTTCCCTTTACAGAAAATTGATAATATGAGACCTTCAAACCCACTATCAGTCATACTCGACCAATATAGGCTCACGGGCCCTAACTTTATTAATTGGCTTAGGAATTTAAAAAGTGTTTTAGCCTCTAAAAAGATTCTATATGTATTGAATCAATCACCACCCGGTCCTCTTCCTAATAATGCTTCCCAAGAGGAATATGATACTCTAAAAAAATGGAATGATGATGATTTGCAAGCACGATGCATAATGTGGGCTTCTATGAATACTAAAATCCATCGGCAACATGAGAAGTACACAAATGCAAAAGAAATCATACTTCACATGCAATAGTTGTTTGGTGAACAAAGTAGAACCGCAAGATATGAGATATCAAAGCAATTATTCCGTGCTAAAATGAAGGAAGGTGAGGATGTGGAAGTCCATGTAAACTCCATGATTAGATCAATGGAGGAGCTCAAGAGTTTAGACTTTACAATGGACTTCCATCTCCAAATGAATTTAACCCTTCAATCCCTTTCTGAATAATTTGGGCAAACCATTGTAAACTTCCATATGAACAAAATAGAGTGTACTCTTGCGGAGCTTATGAACATGCTAATGACAACCCAAAAGGCTATCCAAGGTAGAAAGGTGAAGAAGGTTGCTCTTATTGCATCTTCTAGTAAGGCTAAGAAGAAAGGCAATAAGAAAAAGAAAGGCAAGACAAATATTGTCTAGCCTATGGGTGGCATAGCCAAGAATAGGGGTAAGGCACATACGAGTGAAGAGCAAGACAAGAGAAAGTGTTTCCATTGTCAAGGTGAAGGACATTGGAAGAGAAATTTTCCTAAGTTCCTTGAGTCTTTTAAAGCGGGTCAAATTGTATTACCCTAGTCTCTAGGACTTAGTATAGAGGAGTAGGGTGTCGAACACTGGGAATTTGGTAAATTTTATATTAATAGGATAAATACTTAGATGGATAGGCAAACCAAATTGAAATAGGAATAAT
>CATIWM010665915.1:0-11595 GCA_949671775.1 Mallotus repandus
AACAAGAACAAAAATAAGGAAGAACAATAACAAATAAGGAAGACAGTAAAAATGAAAAAAAAAGAAAAAAAATGTGAAGATGAAAAGTGCTTAGTTAAGCGCGAAAAAAAACTAATGGAAAATAAGTGTGCAAAAAGGTGGTCAAACGATAGTGAATCCTATAATTATCTCAATATAATACAAAAGGTTATGGTATTAGAGAGCCCACTAATAAGATATTGAATATATCTACTGGGAGGGGTAGTTCCAAGTCTTATTACATGATTTTTTTTTTTTTTTTTTAAAAAGAAAAAAGAAAAAATTGAACAAGAAAATAAAGTTGGTAGGTGCTGTGCACTATATTCAATTTGAGACCTATATTTTGTGATTTTTTCTTTTTAATAACTCCTATCAAAGGTGCAATGATCATCAATAAGCCACTGGTTGATCATTTTTCTAGGCTGGAATTTTTATATGCTAAAAAAAAACTGCTTTCACTTTCCAAAACCAAAATGGAAAGAGTGTAAACCTATTCCTCCAATTAAGAAAACTTACATTTTGTGAAGACTGAATATGAGAAAAACAAAGACATCCAAAGAGCTCAATATCAGGAAAATGTACCTTCTCATTGTTGCCTGTTGAACATTTTGAAATTATGCAGTCTCAATTAAAATAGAACAAAGTTCTATATAGTCTCATGTTTCCCAAATAGTTCATAAAAATTTGGTTCATAAAGTGGCCACATCTGAGTTATACTTTTCTCTCATCATTGGAAAGAGAGTTTAAGTGGCCTAGGATAAATTGTCTTATAAAAACAAATCACTCCAAACATCTTCAAGGCAGAAAATCATAAGACGAAAAGCTTGCCTAAAAATGACATCTTCAGGGGTTATGCCACCAAATGATCATTTTCTTGTCAAATTTCTCCATATTCATATTAAACATGGCTATATCCATCATGACAAGAAGAGTACCACAGAATAGTTTAACATCTAGTTTTATTACGAGTTCAAATTCAAAAAGCATTTAGGATTCAAAATTTTAAGGTTTTAGATTTTATTTGGGTCTATAAACACTTGTAATGCTTTTCAACTCAGTTATCAATCTAATATGAAGGTTTAAGCTCGTTTAGTATAAGGTTTATAAGCTTGTTTAGTATAAGTATATATCATTTAATTTAAATATAAGTTTCAGGTAATAGTATTAAATAAATATAATTTAATACTTTTCTGCCTTTCAATTTGCGCACAAGATAAGACATTTCATTGATCTTCTTGGCCACCACAAGTGCTACCACTACTGCTCCTCTCTTTTTTTTTTCCCCTTTCTACCACCACGATGGCTTCTTTTTGTTCATCTCTGCCGCTACCGCCACCACTACCTCACCACCATCGCACCATGACTATCACTATTACCAACATAGTTGTGTAAGCTTGGTTTTTTTTTAATTCAAATTAGAAATTTTAGATTTTCTAGTTACTTAATTGAATTTTTTTTCTTTATTATTCTCTTGTTTAACAGTTTGCTTGAAATTGTTTATTATTTCTTTATTACTTTTTTTTTTCACTCCCAATTAGAAATTGTTTATTATTTCTTTTTTACTTTTTTTTTCACTCCCAATTAAGTTATTGTTTGTAGATTTACATAATAAAGTTGTTGTACAAGTGTGTTTGGAATGAATTAATGAGTTACAACTGAAATTTTGTTTTTTACTATAATGTTTAATTAGTAATTTTGCTGCAATTTCAGTTTATATGTTTCAGTGTTTGCCTTTCTCTTGGAATAAAGGGTTTGTATAACGAGCTTGAGCCTTTTTTTTTTTCGAGGCTTTTAACAAACAAGCTTAAGCTCAGCTCGAATGTCTATCAAACAAGCTGATGATGAGCCAAGCTCAAGTTTGTCAAAAGCTGAGCTTGAGCTTGCGATTGTAAAAAATTTCGAGCTCGCATTTTCATTTTGAAGGAGTAGAGCCTAAGCTTTCAAAAGCTCAGCTACATTACACCCCTACTATTCAGAGGGCCTAATTCTCAAGCTGTCCTGCATCATTTCCCTGACTCATTAGCCAAACATGCAGTATTTGGGCTCACCATTGTGAAGCACTACAACAGGAATGGATAAAGTTTCTCAACAAAATCATGCTGGACAGCTAAACGCATCATAAGACCTAATACAGTTAATTCTTCTCAAACAGAGATCATAGATCCATTTTACAATACAGCTAACTAAAGTTCCTCAGAGGCTGATAGAAACAAGCACAATACATGGACATGCACAGAGATAACATAAACAGGAGAACACACACATAAGTTACAAAAGTCTATAGAAATGTATACTAACCTTTTTACTTGGATTTCTCCGTCGTCATACTTGGAAATGATGGTCTCACATATTCTTGCTGAGAAATTTCAGCTCTGAATCACTTTGAAACCTTCAACGTTAAGCGAAAAGAAGAGAAATGTCAAAATCAAAATAAGAATACATATTTTATATAAGTACGGGTATAAATATCGATAAAAAATAAATCACCCTTTATGGTATACTTATGTACAATAACTATTAGATGTAGGTTTCCAGAAAATTTTGATTGCATGAGAGCTTGGGTGTTTCAAGTAACCACGTGTGTTTTATGCTAACAGAACTTATTAGTAGTATACAATTATGCGTTCTCATTTTTTGGTCTGTATACATACATATATCTTTAATCCATGATGATATATCAGAAAAACTACCAACAGATTAAACACTGATAAGAAGTAAAATTATTGACATTAATATAAAATCACAAAAGTCGAGAATGCTAAAATTTAGAATGACAGTTTTGACACTTCAAATAAGTGAATATATATATAAGAATCGGAAATCCTACAAACATCCCTGAATGCAAGTAACATACTGATAAATTAAGCCACGTGGCACAAATACATTTGAACTATGTGCTTGTGCAAGTGAGATAATTTTTTACCATTCAAGTTTCAATATCCCTTAAATTCAATTTCAACTTCATGTTGCCAGCTTGAACTATTATTTCATCTTTAGATTGATCTACTCTTAAAACTGTTGCCTTTCTTCCTAGGGATGAAACTTGCACCATTTCGCCAATCTGAGGAAGCTCAACCCTTCTTACTGTAGTGATAGGAAATAAAAAAAATTAAAACTCACATCTTTTTGGTAAATAAAAATAAAGCTAGCATAAAAGTCAAAGCAAGATGTTTCACATGATGAAATCTGCAAATAGACCATAGCCAACAGACCTCTGGACCCAGCATCAGATTTTTTAGCATACCTGACGATGATTGTGTTTTAATTCCAATGGCAGACGAACTTTCACCAGCCGTAATATGTCCACTGCAGCTATCCTCTGTGGTGAACTGGTCAATTTTCAAAGTTTGTACATCCACTGTAGGCAGCTGAGAAGGTTTTGTTATATATGCACGATGTTGTCGCACTTTCTTGTGAAGGATAGAACGTGCCATTGCTGCAGCCTCAGTTATTTCTTGCGTCTTCCTGTGCCTTTGACCAGAACCATGCTCAGTGATTTTCCTTCTGGCCAGCACTAGTTTTTCGTGAAGATCTCTTGACAGCCTACAATTAAAACAGCAACAACAAACCAGAAAAGACAACAAATGTAGATAACAAATGAGCATCTACAAGCTTAGACTGCTGGACTTTTGATACAGATAATTGAAACAGGGTGTCAACACACAAGAGTCCCTGATGGTGTTCAATATTAGAAACGTATTTCGCAAAAATAATGATTTTGATGGAGTTTCTTTGAAGAAAATACTAGTCAGCTAAAAAAATTTGAAGGCAAGAAAAAAAAAAAAGAGAATAACTCTCATTTTTATAACAGTTGTAAGAAAAGCAAATGGAACACCCAAGAAAATACCTAAGATGACGTTGTGACTCATATAAGAGCTCTTGAAAGTCTTGCTTGAATTTTTCCATATCAATTATGACCTGTAAAATTTATGGGAAATGTACTCAACATTTGAAGAAACAATGAAATGATCATCAAGTAAAGAGATGTTGAAAATGAAAAGCTCCAATAAAAATACATCTCATATCCTTCTTTAAAATAGTAGTGTGCCCACAACCTATATCCATGATAAGATGGTAAAAATAACAAACTTCTGCTAAAACTTAGATTTAAGCACCATGCAACAGACTAAGTCTCAACCCCAACCCCATCAGGATGACTCACAGATAAGTAGCAACAGGTTGCTAAAAAAATGCACAGGGTGTAAAATAAGATATTTCTAGAGACAATGTAGAAAATCACAAACATGATAGCTGAAAATAAGTTCTAAACCTGGAAAGAAAAACCAACTTACTACAGGTAATCTTTGTTACCTCATTTATCTCTGCACTAGCAGCACCATATAGTTCTCGAGCACTACAAATAACCGTGTCTGGTAGCCCCAGTTTTTCAGATATGTTGATGGCATTTGAGCGACCTATGCAAAGAGTCAGATTTTAACATGTAAACTAATGCTAACTGGAAAATACCAATTGCTGCAAACACCAGCACCCAAAAACTTCTTAGGTATTTTAATCTTTTAGGTGGACAACAGGGAAACAATCAGTAGCTTTTGTAATAAAAATAAATGAGTTTCAAGAATAAACAATTACAGCTTTAGTGGAGAAGCTCATTCTGAAATGCTTAAATTAGAAGTTACTGCATGTCAAAAGAGTAATAAAGACAATGCTTCTGAAAACCACATTTATCATGCCAAGCCCTCAACACTGCATGCTGTCTGATCTGAACACCCAAATGACCGCAGTGAAAATAATACCCAAGTTATGGCCCGAATGAACTGAAGCATCACTTCATACATCCAATAATATTAAATAATCATAAACGAAGAGGGCAAACCTGGTATTCCCCAGAGAATGTTGTAAGTTGGCTTTAGTTTCACCTCATCAAACTCCATACAAGCATTTTCAAAGGCACCATTGCTGTCAAATAAAAAAAAAAATCATCTGAAACCAACATAGAGCAGGCAATCAAATCTGTCACATATCAATGCACAAACAACATATTTATTAGGGCTAAACTAACATGATTCACTATTGGTATTAATTGATTTACATCTTTACAAATATCACTACATGCCTGTATTTCAGAGATTTGAGTTCACCATGATGTGTTGTAGCTATTGTCAATAAAGCACCAGTGTCAGCAAATGACTCAAGCAGTGACATCCCCAGTGCAGCTCCTTCGAGTGGATTGGTCCCCGCACCAACCTTAAATATGTAAGATGTACACAGTAATACGTTATTTGTTGGGCTCTTTAGCTTATGAGGTCAGTTGTTTAAACTCAAGCACCACAATGTCATTTCACCCAGTAGTAAAATATCGGTTAATATGATAGTCACCAAGCAAAAGGATAAAAAGAAACAAACAAAAGAATTTTGGAACATACTTCATCCAGGAGCACTAGTGACTGATTTGTCGACTGACATCGAATGTCCTGCACAATGAATCAATTAGATTTTGTAAAATTTCTCTCCTGAAATGAACAAAACAATTTTAAAAGAAGATGCCACAGACTGTTGAACAGGGCATATAGCAGATATCTTTTAAACATTTGAAAGCCTTTAAATTTAATAAGCTATGATGGTTGCAAAGTCAAAATAAAGCATGTCTTTAATTAACTCAAATGCAAATGATTCTAGTTTACGGTGAGAAATCATATTGGAAATTCTGTTAATCAGATGCAAAATTTAATCTGCATTGACAAAGAACTGTGCATTCAGAGTAAATAAATCTTTTAAGTAGTTTACAGAGCCCTGGAATGCATGTCCTCTGCGGCAGTTAATGGTAATATAAGGAAAAAATTAGCTGCAAATGATTCTACTCACACTTATTTGCTTTAAGTGGCCAGAGAATGTAGATAAAGATTGGGACAAGGACTGTTCATCACCAATATCAGCCAAGATATAATCAAACCAAGGAAGTTGTACAGATTCAGAACACATAACATGAAGACCTGCAAAGTTGAACAGAATATGACAATATGAAGATCTTTTATCAAGGATAAATCTGTAGGAAATGCTAACACCTTCCAATATGTAATCAGTCGGTTCTATCATGAACTAAATGACAGATTATATTGCATAAATTTCCATCATCAGGATAGAAGTTAATTAGTTCAATTCATTTGGAATTATAAATTTTTAACTACTTTTCACCTCAATAACTGGTTTCTGCTGACCATTATAGCTATATTCCACATCATATATGCATGAAAGCAACACAAATGCAAGAGTGAGAAGACACCAAAATCTGTCAGTCACATGAAACATGACCTATGAGCTCCCTGCATTAAACAAAGAACAAGCAATAAATCAACCTGATTTTGCCATCATAGCAGCCAATCCAACTGTCTTTAAGCAAATAGTTTTTCCCCCAGTATTAGGGCCAGTTATAACCAGGACTCTTGTTTTCTGGGCAATAAAAAAATCAACTGGAACAGGATGAGCTTGTTCCAATGCAGACACCTGACAGTCATGAGTAGATTTTACTTTCAACCAAAGCAGATTTATAATTCACTAAAGATGTAACAATTTCAAGAAGAATGAAACCATAATGAAATTTACAATTAACAAATAATATACTAATCAATATATATATAAAGACAAACCTTATAAAGACAAACCTGTGTTTTGAAGGATGAAAAGACTACATCTGATCCTCCTTTCAACATACCGTTACCCCTTTGTAGATTTTGCTACAAACAAAGCAGGAATCAACAGTAAATAAACAAAACAGTCAAAACTGAGCGATTTTATAAAAACATTTTCAACTTGCCAAAAAGTCAAATTTTTCCCAATTTGCAATAAGGCTTACGCTTTGCAAATGAATAAATTCTTCCCATGATTTAGTCATTGGGTCCGATTGCTTTCACGCTTCATAACACATTTAATCATATTATGCCTAAAATTAGATTACAAATAACTTGGTGGTGGCCTACTACCATTTGCCTATCCCTCCCGATCTATCCTTCTGAGATGACCAAAATGACCCTGGCCACAATTGCACCCTATAACTAAAGTGTTGTCTGAAATTGGTCACTTTGAAGATCAAACCACAAGTGAAATTTGGAAAAAATATCGGGGCTTTTCATGTTCAACCCAACAAATATAAATTCACAAGTTAAGCTTAGTAGTCTGATGTAACCCTTACAGAGTTGGAATTTTTTGCATCCTTCCATGCCTTCTGAAGATTTTGCCTATGCTGCTGAAGCAATAAAGGATGATAAACTTTAGGCATATACAAGATCCATTCTCTGTTAAGGGGGAATGATTCCTTCAAAGATTTCATCTCTGATGCTTCAGCAGTAAACAATCCATCCATGTCTTCTGGTAGACATAAATCAGGACATGCACCTCCAAATGAAAGACTATAGGTTGCCCGAGCATTAATCTGCATTTAAAGAACCATACTATGAAATAATTCACTGATATATGCAATCAACAGAACATGAGATGAGGCATTAAAACGCCATGCATATTACAATTACGGTTGCAACATATTATGAAGGACCATGTGCTGAGGCTTGTATGAGAAATTACTTATTCCAAGCATTTATGAACTTCAGATGACAAAAGGCACCATCATTGGTTTTAATCCTATGGAAGTACTCAAATCAATAGTAAACATGACAATCATACAATCAGACAGAAATGTTCAGCACATTTCCGTACCACTTAATATAAGGTTAAATTAAAGGATTCCATTAAACAGAATCTAAGCAAAATTACAACTTCAGAAGATTTTGCCTTGAATTAGAACATATAAAAAATGAAGATGATTATAAGTACACTGGGACATTTACTTTTCTCAAAAAGAGAAAGCAGAGATGCAAGCACCCACCATATCTAGTTGAATTACATTGTTCAATAGTTTTTCAATGTCATCAAGATCCTTTTGCATCTGCACAAATTAAAATAAAATGAAAACACGATAACTAAAAGGAAGATATGAATACATGCAAATTCCACCAGACAAAGACAGCAACCTTTTCTGTTAACATCATAAGCACATCTGCCTCTGCCTTTGTCACCGATGCTCTTGCACTTTGCAACTCATCATTCAAAGGAACTGCTGAGAGTGGCTCTAAAATGCTTCCTCTGCCTGAATCACTACAGTAGCATATTATCCTTCAGGAATGGAATATTTACACTTTCGTGGGGTAAGCTCCCATAAACAAAAATCTAATCGGAGGAAAAGATTAATGTGGGAAAAAGAAATAACAGAAGTTTCTTCAAATTTATTTTACCATATCTTCAGAATTTATTGAACACGATTTAAAGTACCTCAGTTGCTAAACTTGAATTCACAAAAGCTTAATGTTTATATCATGTCAATGCTTGATGATAGTTTCTTGAGAAGTTGTATTTCTATGTGCAGTTTAATGTACCAAAGTTACAAATAATCTCTTTCCAGGTTCATTTTTTAACATTTGCAACTTGCTAGAAAAATATCCAAAATCCATATTCATAGGTTTATAATTTGACGAGTATTCAAATACAGAAAAAATGAGAGTTGAAAGAACTTATCAACAGAGTTTCCATATGATCATTAATTTTAATCACAGTAAACCATTCCTCCCTTAATTTGGGTCAATATTAAAACACAGGATAGCACCCCTGTGACACTAGGCAATGATATTGTAACTTGTATCATTACAGCATCATAGAAGCCCCATAATAGCATCATAGATGCCCAACCATCATCTGATTATTAGATAACTGCAACAGGAAGTATGTTTGTTTTCTTCTAACGAGAGACAGAGCAGTTGTCTTTTTAGATCCACTTACATCAATAAAGAAACCAATCTCTCTCTCTTTCTCTCTACAACTCTCAAAGTGAAGCAATATGACCATTTGCAACGACTCTGGACGGGCATGAAACTAATTTACGCACCTGGACAACAACAGACCCTTAAAACTCATCAGCTGGTTGGTCCCTGATTTTATACACCATCTCCCATCAATGTTACTCACTTCCTGAACCAATATTGATACAGTAGGAGGGACCAAAAACATATAGACACAGAAAAACATATCAAGACCCATCTTACCAGAAAGGATGCTTCTTTATGATGCCTAATAATGCTGTCCATTAACTGATGTAACTGAGCAAAAACAATAACACAGTCAAAACTAAGGATGTGTCAATGAAAAGGTAAAGTGACTTCAATATTAACTAAAATTATTGAGACTGGATATAGCTGCTTTCCTTTTACCCAAGATTCACTTAGAAGCTAATATATCTATTCATATGCGTGTGTATGGTGATTCAAATCATTATTCAGAAAAATGATGTCAGATCAGATTAACAAATATTCCAAAGAATGCTGCACTTGATTATCAAGATAATGTGCATAATAAGACAAGGAAACAGGAAGTATGTAGAATAAGGTCACTCGTATGGGGCAGCCAGAAATCAATACATGAAAGGCCAATGAGCCCTCTATAGGTTTAAGGCCCAAGAAAAGTTTAATATGCAACAGAGAAGAGACCACCTATCTCAATTGGATTTTACAAGCACTGCAAAGAACGTGACAACCGAAGAAAATCATTTTCAATATCTGACTGGATAAAAATAGTCAATAAGTATCATACAAAATTTAAGGTTCAGCAAATCCTTGCCCAAACTTCTCAACAGAAAATCCAAACTAAACATCAAAGGTGAGAAAAATAATGTGCAATTGATATTTGTAAGACATCCTGCTGAACAAGCATGCCAAAGATAAAGGTAACAGAGTGCTATAAGATTCTTTAAGAAAATATAATATGTTAACATGCTATTGACTACATGTCCAGCTAATTCTCTGATTAGTAATTCTTAATCATTTTCTTTAAAAAAATAGTGCAAAAACGTGAAGTCCAATGTAAAATGGCTGGAAAGGGAAACAAAGATATAATTTACCTTTTTTTCAAGTATTTGAACTTGATCGCGTGATCGTTTCAGGGCAGAACTCTAAGCCAGGAAAGCAAAGCTCCAGTAAGACCAATGAACATGACAGCAATCACATCAGATAAAGGAAAAATTGTGTAACAAAGTTACTAATATGTGTAATAAGTCAGTAAGGAAAAGGAACAAACAGCAGAATCTTTGACAGAGGCATCATCATCTATAACTTGATGTACATTCCCAACTAATGATCGATTTGTAGCCAGTTCCATTATCTGCAAGTGATACATATTTAAAAACAACATAAGAAACAAGAAGCAAATGTATTTAAGGAGAAAAAGAGAAAAGAGATTAATAATATCTTGATTTTATCACACCATTTGGGAAAGAGGCGTAAAACGATTGTACCAATCGGCATCTTCCTTGATTGCAGCTTGAAGATTAAGCTGCAAAAGATCAGCATACTCTAGCATTGTGGCTACCGAAATGGCTTCGCTTGCACTGACCGGCAAACCTCTCCGAGCATTTTGAATAGCAGATTTCACCTTTTCAAAGATTTTTTTTTTTTAAAAAAAAAGGAGGATAAGTAGAGGCTGAATAAGGCTATTTTTATGACAATTTTCTAAAAAAAAAAAAATTCTTTGTTTATTCAGAGGAAATAGCAACGCATTATGGAATATAAAGAAAATAGGAAGCAACAAACCAAAAGAAGGTCGATGCCAGTAAAGTCCAAGCGGCAAGCACCATGTTTGTGCATTTCCACAGCCGCATTAGTTTCTTTCAACAGCATCAAACTGCCCTCGTAGTTCCTGTCCAGTGACCATAATTGCACCTGCAATCCATCAAAACCTAATGTTTAAATTTCTCGCTGTTCCAAATTTATTGACGGAAAGTGAAACTGAAAAACAGCAACCTTGACGGCTTGGCGACCCAATGAAGTGCCGGCAAAGGAAGCGACCAAATCACAGAGCTTATCCCATTCCAATAATCTCAGACTTTCATACTGAACGCCGCCGTCTTCCTTCTGCTGCAAATTATAAATTTTATTGGTGAAACCTCCATAACTATTCTTCTTTAATCTGGTACTGTTGCTACTCCTACGTTTAATCACTGGAAATGGAGTGCATACTGTTATCCAGCTCCCCAATGCCCCCCACAGTACCATTATAATTTGATGGTTAAATCAGGATGAAACTGGCAAATAAGTTTGCGACTGTATTCAGATAAGAGCTGGGTATTGCGACTTGCGAGCGAGTGAACCACCATGCTCTATATAACCACCTGTATGAAAAGCTTCATAAACTGAATTTTTGGCATCAAATCAATAACATAATTTTTTTTTTTTTTTTGAAAATAATAATATAATAATTCTTATAAATTATTTTATTTATTAATAGTAAACGTATATAATTAATTATTTTGAATTTAATACTAAATTTAATATAAAAATATTTTACATAATAAAATATTTTATAAATTAATATTGTAATTGAGTAATTTTTTCTGTTTTAATTAGCAAGTTATATTTTAAGTGTTTTAAAAGATATTATACTAAATTTTAATACTTTTAAAATATTTACAATGTTATTTTGATTTTTTGGCAATGTTTTAAAATTTTTTACTGTTTCTATATACAAAAATGGTCACTTTACCTATTGCAATAGCTTATTCTGTATGAGGTAACATTAACCGAT
>CATIWM010665946.1:0-23775 GCA_949671775.1 Mallotus repandus
TTGATTTTTAATAAAAGTTATAGACTTTGTTTATTCCAAATCCCCTAGAATTCGATAGAATCAATAGGGTTTTGAAGAATTGCAATTCGGTATTCCTTTGAATCAACGAATCTTGCAATTACCTACCTTCCGCTACATCACGAAGGGTGTTGTTCCCTCCAGGACATATTCATATTCTTTTCTTGGCCCCGTTGGAGCTTTTTGGATTGCTTGCTCTACTTTCTGAGCTATCTAGGAATCATTTAAGGCAGGAAGACTTGTAATTGACTCCACTTCCAAATTTTTTTGAGCTTCTCTGTCCGTTCTGGGTGCACTCTAAGACGCCACAAGTGGTAAGATCATATTATTCTCTAGATTAACAGCTCCAGGATTACCTTCTTGAATTAAGACGTTCGGTTGTTGTTGCATGAGGGTCATCTAGGCTTGGATGTTCTGGATCATTACCTCTTTATCTAAAAGAGGCAGGTTGAGTGTATGGGCTATCGTGTTTATATCTGGTGTGCGTGTGATGGGGGTTCTTGAAAGACTTAGGAAAGGTACAAAAGGAATGGGTCGGCTAGTATGATGTAGGGGGCGTAATAAGGAAAGCTCGTGCTAGGGTTGCCCATCCTTGGGTAACTCCGGAAAAAAGGGATTTGAGATGACGGTCCCACATAATGAATAAGGCCTAACGGATCAATGGGCAAGATGGGGGCCGATGGGTTAATGGGAGAAATAGGAGCATATGGATTGATGGGAGCGTCTAAGGTTGTTCCTGGTGGATTGATCTGAGTGTTGGTAGCTGGCGGTGTGCTGGATGCCATGTTTGGAGTTGCTTAGCTCGGCATATTCGTAATGGTTTTAACTTAAGAAATTCCCACAGGCGGCGCCACTTGATAACTTGATTTTCGGAATCTCCGAGTCATGTGGTCAAGTGATCAACAAAGAAGTAAGGTGAGATGTGGGGTTTCCCCCACAAATCCTCTGATGCTTAAGTCAAAAAGGGAAGAAAGAAAGTTCAGAGATAATAAAATAATATGAAGAGAAATGAAGAGTATTTAGAATAGGATGCTCAAACCTGAGAGGAATAAGATTCCTATTCCTCTCCCTTGTAGGATTTATCCTTAGGCAGTTCCTTCTGATCTAGAAGTCTTCCTGATGAGGGACTCTTGCAGATGAGAGACGCCTTTTCCTATTTGAATTTGGTTTTTCTTATTCTACAAATCACTTTTAATTAGATATATAAGTTATTAGTTGAATAGGATTACATTTGAGGGGAAGTTAATGATTATGGACTCTTGGCCCTTTCCAACTTCATGATTAGTTTTCAATTTTTATGGAAGGAAGTTAATGGTTGGGTTGCCTTTGTTGACACTTTGCATACATTAAACAAGCAGATTGAAAAACTGTGCATGAATTGAGGCATGAATTTGCGCCCAGCTCGTTGCATGAATGGAGTCATGAATAAAAAGTTATGGAGCAAAAACACCACTCCATACTTGCACTAACTACATTACTCCACCGCATCGAGTTCAGGTTTTCAGATTTTTAATAAAATCTGCCATGGCTTACTTAGAAGGTCAACGCCTTCATTTATGCTCTTTCAATGTCCCTCTGCTTCTCGGCATTGTGTTCATCATGTAATGTGACCTTCAAGGAAGGCACTAGCTAACTTCATTTGCCTTTTTTTCCCCCTATTTGTATATAGGTTCACGAAGTCAACTTAGACAGTAAAATACAATATTGGGAAATGGGCTGACTATAAAGGTACGTAGAGTGAATTCATTACAATCCCTCTGTTCATTTTCACCAAAGGAAGAGCCTGGACACTTAAGAGGGTTGTTAATGGTCGTGTCAGCAACAGTAGTGTAGTTGACCTAGTCTAGTTGAATTTTTCTAATATGAAGCTTGCTTTAGTTGATTTGGCTTTCCTCCATTTATGGGGGGTTAATTTAATATCAACTTATAGGTAACTACATGCATCTGGAATAGATATCATACAAGTTTTAGGTAATTGCGTAGAGAAAGTGCTTATATACATTAATAGTAATGCGAATTTCTTAATTAGATACTGCATTAAACTTTACTAAGGAAGACAATTTTATAGAGGTGATTAACTAGAAATTATATAGTCATAGAGTTGTCCTATGTTAATAGGAAAGGCAATGCTTTCGTCCCCATCTAATAGCTTTTTGGCAATGATGACATTTGCAGCTTCTGTAGGATGATATGCATCCCAAAATACATACTTTGATCTGTCATCACACAGAACAGAGGTTGTGCTTTTATTACTTCCCTTGAAGCAAACAAATGGTGGAAAGTACCCCCCGCAGCATGGTTCGTAAGCATTTTTAAATCCTACACCAAGAAGAAAAATGGAAAAAAAAAACACTTTTAACCTGTTAACAAAGCAATAACATTAAAGGAAAAAAAATGTTTTAACAAGTGAATTTCTCAACTCACCATAGCGTTGATAATCCAGGATGATGCTTAGAACAATATCAAAGGAATTTGCATACACGAAGACAGACTCATCAGGTCCCAATTCTTGGTTTAATCCATTGATCATCTCTCTCAGTTTCTTGTTGCATCTTTGGATTAATTCATTCACCTCCACAGAGCATTCTCCGCTTGGTAATAAATGTAGTGCACGAACAAATGGAATGCAACCAAGAGGTCCAATCCCAACCACAATGAATTTTCTTGCACCTAATTGGTGTAGTCGCTTCATGAACAATTGCAAGTCATGGTTAATTAGTAAATATAAATTAAATTGGTGTTAGAAGTTGGACATGTAGGATTCTGAAAATAATAACCAGCACCTTAAGCTGTATCGTCAGGTTGGCAACAATAAAATCCTGAAAGATAGCAGGGGAAACCTTGTCACCCTGGAAATATGGTATTGATGGCTGCACGTAGTTTAGAATATCATTGGATCCTGTGGTTAATGAGAATATTGCTTTCTTCAGGAATTCTCTGGTGCCATTTTCCCCCACCAAATTAACCATATAGTTTCTACTTTGCTCAAAATAGCTTACTTGCTGTTTCAGAGGAACTCTTCCAATCTGCTCGTTAATACGAAACTAATTAAAAGATGATGATCTCTGTTTGGATTAATGTAACTGTATCAAGTATTGTACTTACAAATAAAAGTTCTGTTTCATCCAAGATTCCAGAGGCCCCAGAAGCGTAATTAATTCCTCTGCTACTTGCTTCAACCAGTGTGTTGGTGCTAGATAAGGTGGTGGAAAAGATTCAGACCCAAGTTCATGACCTGAATAGTTCAGTAATCAACATGTACAATCAATTCCCGATAGGGAAGCTATACTTGCATTATTTGGCTTCAGAGTGCTAACTAGCTTAATTAGAGATTATACTTACGGCAAAGTAAAATGTACCCGTTAGTCTAAATTGAATTCCATTTTTGTCAGGACTAACAATTTAATTAGAGACATAAATGGCTACACCATCCATAAGAACAAAAATCAATGGCAATAAAATAGAACTTTAAATTAAAGATAAAATGAACTTTCCTATATTACTCATTATCTTAGAAGTGCAATTATGAAAGCACTTGCCAGAATTAATCAAAAGAAAGTAGCATTTACCTATAATGTCAGGGATGGTACGACCATTGGTAAATCTTCCAGTGGGTAGACCTGTTGAAGGCTTGAAATCGATCCCGTAGGGAGGAGAGTTGGCCTTGGAGAGTGTAAATATGTAATCATTGTTCCCTGCATCAACCAACGAGTCCCCAAAAACAAACGAATTGAAACAAAAGCAACTCATAACATGAAAACACAAAACCAACAATACAGTTGAAAGAATTGAATGCTTAAAAATCTTTGGAATGCCCATTTCGCTTTAACTCAGAGTAAAATTCCAATTCATTGAAGAAATCAAATAGTCATGTCTAAATAAGACGTGCTTCTCAGCTAGCGTTCGTGCTCGTGATGACCTAATGCTAAGAGGTCAGGTTACTTAACATCTTTGAATGGGTCACGATCAGGAACGAGTCAACAAGTGAAGTTTCATCACTATACCAACTTCTTTTCATTTCCAGTATATGATCAAATTGTTTTCTAAAATCTGCAAGAAAGTTTTTAACTAGGACCAATGTGTAGATCAATGTAATTTTTTTTTAATTCATTTTCTTTGGCTAGCAGCTTCTGCTCTAAAATTGAGAAGAAAAAAATTGCTTTATAATATTATCAATCCTGGAAGAATTTAGCACGAGCATAGTCAATAAATTACTTCATCTGCTGCCGTGTGTAGTTTTTGCAATGTAATATCTTGAACATCTATTCTTCAAATGTAGTATATATATATATATATATATAAGAAATATGGAGAAAAATTCTTCTGTGGACCGCTGTTGAGTAGTGAGATCTCAATGTTTACTACAAGTGCAACTGTTAAGCCTATTAAGGCAAAAATTCGTAGAGTGGCTTTTACTGCAGCTGTATATTGCATTGTTACTGCAGCTGCATATTGCATTGGGAGTTCCTGAAATCAACTATTGTTTGCAAATAAGAAGCAGAATGTGCATGGTGTTCTAAACATGCATGGTTCGACAAGATATTTTGTTGAAATTGTTTCGAATGAGCTTTGTTCATAGTGTTGTTTTGAGTTTATACCAAAGATGGAATACAGATTTTGAGACAAATCCCATGTTTTTTATATAAAAATTTGTATGCTAATAAGCCTCCAAGGATGAAATTGAGCCTATTCCTGGCAAATTTTGTTGAAAGCAATAAGCTTCTCTCATTTGGTTGCACAGTCCAGACTAATAATCCATTGACATAAGGGTCCCTACAGTGTGGCCCCTTTAGATAGTTCATAGTTGAAGGCTTGAAGCTGCACAAAATGCCAAAATAGGTGCCCCTCCTTACCGATTCAAGTCATCCCGAGCATGTTTCTTTTATCAGACTCAATAAATGGATGAAAATGCACAAAGTAGTTCAAAAATGCTCCTATCCTTTGAAAAATAAAATAAATAAATCCATAAAAAATTGAATGGCTGAAATTTAAAATGCCCTTATTAGCACAAAATAAGTAGTTGAAGATATTAACTAGTAAAAATAAATTTTGATCAATCTAAAATTCATAATTATAGGGAAGCATCAAGATTTTTTTTCTTCCCTTCAACCCCCAGAAGTGTTGTGGTGTCAAAAAATGTAAGCTTGGGAGGCCTTCATTTAACATGCATGAAAGGAAAAGGAGAAAATACATGGCGTATACAGCTACAAGTAGTCTTTTAAGGACGGTGGTGAGGGTGACTGTAGGTAGTAGGAGTATCAGGAAAGAAGTCATGTGAGCAAGACAGTGGGCAATAAATACAGCAAGCTTGGGAGGCATGTTCATTTTGAAAAACTAATCCTTCAAAATTAATGAGTTAGGACCTAGGTACTCTTAGTATCAAAAAAATGGTTGTGTTGTTGCAAGCAAGTGGATGAGAAAAAATTGTGATCTAGCTAGCCATTTATTAGGTGCAATGCAAGAAAGGGTCCTCTTCTAATTTTCTTGATCCATTATAATAATTGGTTTTCTTTCTTTTTTTTTTTTTACTTGAAATTAATTATAAAAAAAATTATTATGTATGTATGTGGATAATGATATATATAGCAGTAATCATAATTATGAACAGCTTTTATAATTTTTTTAAAAATTTATATATGTATTTTTATACTTTTTTATATCCATACTATAAAAGGATAATTTAGTGAGGTATTTCAGTAATATATCGAAGATGTAACTTTTATATATATATCTCCTACCCCTATAGCTACTTGCATTTTTTAAGTTTTCCTTCCATGACTTATATATATATATATATATATATAATGGGAGTATGCTTTCTTGAATTCGTCTGGAGGTTCAACCGCTACCTACCTTTATTTTCCTTGGCCAACAAACGAAGTTAAATCAAACAATGAATTCATTTATCTGCTATCTGTTATAGTCAGTGCCACTGTCTCTCTTTTTTTTTTTTTTTGGTAATAAGTCTTTTAAAAGAAGCAATCCCACACGGTTTCATCAATTCATGCAGCACGTTTGGTCGGGATCAAGCTGCAACCATTCAATTTGATTATTTTCAGCAAAGGGTTTCTCTTTCAACAGTGTCTAAATCAAGATCATGATCCTCATTTGTTTTGTCTGAATATCAGGAAGAGTTTAAAGAAAAGACGGAAAGAGCTAGCTAATTAAGCTCGGCTGGCCATGCTCTTAGTTTACTAATGGCATTTTTCCAACTCCATTAGCTAGCTGAGGATGTCTCCATTATTTTGCTAGCTAGGTCACATTGCCTCTCGAAGCTCTCTCCATCTCTCATTCTCAATTATATCTTGTCTTTTTCTTTTTTCCCTGTGATCTAGCAAAATGGGTGTAATGGGCAAAACAAGAATGGTTTTGACATTAACAAGCAGAGCCATACATGAGGCTTTGAGCTTCCTTGTCTTCTCTTTTCTTGATCTTCTTGATTGCATCCTATGCTTCATGTACAAAGTTGCAGATTTCTTCATCGAAGCAGAATGGAAACCTTGTTATTGTACCTCAGCTAAAGACGCCATCACTAGCAGTGGCAAGATCTTGGTCTCTGAGAAAGGTGAATCAAAAATTGTTTGTCTGAGTTCTAGCAAGTTAGAGCTAGAGGAGATCTCTGACACTCTCTATACACGCCCTTCGCTATTTTCTGAGGTTTCAAAATCAACTGTTAACGAGCTCAAACGAATCAAACTACAGAAATCGCTTCTACAGTCTTGTGAAAAGATCAAGAAAGGAACCGTGAGATCCACATTCACTGTTAACTCAACCATTGTTGAAATGCTTCAGGGAAAAATTGGTGGCCAGCAGTCCCATCCTATTCCAAGATGGTCTGATTGTGATTGCAAATTTTGCACCTCTTGGACCACATGTAGCAAAGAAACTCTCTTTGTTAAAGCACAAGGCCCAAAAGGTAATTAAATGTCCACCAACTTCGATTTACTTTGAATCTCTAGCGACTTAATTAATTAATCTGTCAATTAATAATAGCTAGGAATACAGTAATTCTTGATGTTGGATTAATGGCAATTAATTGTGATCAGGTAAGGCAAAAGAAGATGTCCTCTTCATTCATGGGTTCATTTCATCATCAGCATTCTGGACGGAAACCTTGTTCCCTAACTTCTCAAATGCGGCTAAATCAAGCTACCGACTTTTTGCGGTAGATTTATTAGGGTTTGGGAGAAGTCCTAAGCCAACAGACTCTCTCTACACGCTTAAAGAACACTTGGACATGATTGAAAGATCTGTTCTTGAACCATATAAAGTTAAATCCTTCCACATTGTAGCTCATTCTTTAGGTTGCATTCTGGCCTTAGCACTTGCTGTAAAACATCCTGGATCAGTCAAGTCCCTTACACTCCTTGCACCGGTAAGTTCAGTATACTTAATGTTGCTGTCTAATTGCAACAATAAACTTATAACCAATATGTATCCGTGACAGCCGTATTATCCTGTGCCAAAAGGAGTCCAAGCAACACAATATGTAATGAGAAATGTAGCTCCAAGGCGCTTGTGGCCACCGATTGCATTTGGAGCGTCACTTGCTTGCTGGTATGAGCACATAACCAGAACCATTTGCTTGGTCATTTGCAAGAATCATAGATTGTGGGAATTTCTTGCCAAACTTGTCACAAGAAACAGGTAAACTCGTCAAACCCAATATTATATTTTAATTAAGACTTTATTACCTTAAAGAACTTTCCTTCTTTATGTGCCTTTACGTTTCATGGATGATTTTATTATCTTAATTTCCATGCTTTAGTGACTAATTTCCAAACCACCCCCACCACAAATACTCTCATGTCGTTTTCTGCTTTGCAATTTCTTCATCACACTCACTGGACCTATTTAATAATTTTTGGATTTTTCTTTCTAGATAAATTTTATGAGTTTGAGATTTAATTATGAGTCATTATCAGGAACTTGTAACACAAGAAAATTTTTGGTTTAGTGTAGAAGATTTTGTTTTGATTGGATCCCATAAGAAGATTTTAATATTACATTAAAGATGGCCATTATGGATATTTTTTTAACTTTTTTTTTTATCGTGGGGGAGACCCTAGCCATTATATATATATATATATATATATTATGTGCAACTTAACTGAGCCAAGTTGTTGATTCATTAATGAGTCTGAAGCCTAATATTTAAGGTTGTTCAGAACACAGTACCGATTTGATCAGAAAAGGAAAGGTTTCAATGATGTACCAGAAAATTATTTTGGGAAGAAAGGGAGAGAGGAGGATATTTGAATTCTATTTTTATATAAAGATTTATCACAAAAAATATGAAAAATAGAAGGGTTGAAATGAAAATTATAAGAATTTTTAAGAGAAAAATTGTTTTGGCAAGTTAGGGGGCATGGCGCTGGCAAGAGAAAAAAAAATTAATATAAATACCAATAACTGTTAGAATCAGACGGCAGAAAGCTATTTTTATTTAAGTTAGATCTCTCTTTTGGTTCTATAAATAAAAAATTTTCATAAAAATAAATGGCATGTTACATGTCTCTTAATGATTTGGTCCTTCCAAATGGCTAACTTATTTATATCTGAGATTTATGTGAGGTAGGCCACCTATACCATTTCAACTGGTGAAAAATAAATGTTTTCCTTTGAAAAAATACTGATTCGTACGTACCTTGATCTTGAGCATTGCAAGTTATTAATGACATGTAAGAAAGTGCAAGCTCGGGTATATATATAAAATCTGTAATGCTTCTCTATGTCTAGATAGATATGATTGTTTTTTTTTTTTTCCTAGCATATTTTCATTTTAATTCTATAATAACAACTTCTGTTTTAAAAACAGAAGCTATGGACTATATATTATAAAATGTGATTATTCAGAATTTAGAATAATTTTTTGGACCGAAGAATTAAGAATAGTTGGTGTCGTCCTTTTGAAAGCCCCCGAAAAACTTGGCAAGTGAATTGGTGACGGAGACAGATGTTTGATGATGAAGCTGCTCGATTCATTTATTTTTCTGTCCCGAATTGCTTGTGGCTTGGCTTCTGTGTGGGCCTGAAGTTTTGATTAAGACATGTATCTACCCTTCTCTTCGTGTCATTAACGCAAAACCTTTCCCCAAAACACATATGTTACAGGATCAGGACATTCTTGCTTGAAGGGTTCTTTTGCCATACTCACAATGCGGCATGGCATACCCTACACAACATTATCTGCGGTACCGCCAGCAAGCTCGAAGGTTATCTTGAGGCAGTCCGCGACCACCTGAAATGCGACGTCAACATCTTTCATGGCAAAAATGATGAGCTAATTCCAGTTGAATGTAGTTACAATGTGCAAGAAAAAGTTCCCCGTGCTCGTGTTAAGGTGATAGAAAAAAAAGATCATATTACAATTGTTGTTGGCAGGCAAAAGGCCTTTGCTAGGGAGTTGGAGGAGATTTGGAGTAGATCAAGTGGTTAGGCCACTACCCTTTTAATTTATGCATACCCTAGCTCTATTTAATTAAGTCTATCACACATATATATACATATATCCTACCAAATTGGATATATATATATTATAGCCAATTAGCCATAAAATGGGCAGATTTTTCTACTCCTTCCTCTTCAAGGGTTGTGAATTTTCATCAACTACGGAAGATCCGAAATTAAAAATGCTTGTGAATTTGATAAGAAAAAAGGAAAAGTCAGCAAATGCTAGCTATTAATTCTCTTGGAAATCTTATCATTTTCATACTTGTGGACAAAAATTATAAATATAATTGTTGTTGAAGCAATAAATTCGAGTCACATGATGTAGTGCAATTTCTATGTCAAGTTTATAGAAGTAACATGCTATATTCTTGCTATTGTCACCATTTTCTTCACCGGTATCTCTATGATCAATCAATATGCGTATAAAATCTTATATAACTGAATACATTTCCTCTATTTTTAGAGCTTTGAATTTCCCCTTCCGGTGATGGCGAGGCCACGTTATCTGTTCTATTTTATTGCCCTAGCGCCAAATAATTGTAACAAAAATGATATATATAGCGGTTTGTTATATAAACAGTATATAGTAGACTGCGAAATAATGTGAAATTATTATTATTATTTTAATAGATAATATTGCCTCGATGAGTAAGGGGCAAATATTATTTCGGCTAATATTTTTTTCGCTTGGCAGTATCATTTCTTCAAGTGGACCACTAAAAATATTTTTTTGTAATTCTAAATTAAAAAATCAAAATCCTTTCAACAATTCTATGTCATATGAGGTTTTTTATGTTATAACCCGAACTAAAGGTACGTGATCAGTACTAGAAAATAAAGATATATAAAATAATTAAAATTTGTAGCAAATTTTAAAATTTTTTTATGAAATAAAATAATACACTTAACAATAAATTATAATAAATGCATAATATTAAAATCATAAAACAATATTCTTTAAATACAATATTTCAAATTCAGATACAAACAGAATATCAATAATACATATTTTGAATTTAACTACTGCGGTATCTAGAATTCGGTTATACAATCATACAAATTAAATTAACATACATAATGCAGCCGGTGAAGAACGAACTCCGCGCAAATGAAGAATACTATCAGACATACTGTGAGGTCCTAAAAAAAAGGTTGAGGGGAATAAGACCTCACTGAGTGAATCAATTTTATAAAATGCATGCTGATTTTAAAACCATTTGTTAAAACCTTTTTTAAAAATAATATAAAATAAAATAATTATAATTATTAAAATCATTTACTTTTTTTGATACTATTTATATAAAAAAAAATTTAAACTTTTTAAATCAACTCAATATGAAATTCTCGTATAAAAATATTTAAAATATTTATCTAGGTGAAAAATCTGATAGAACACTTAAACCATTATTTTAATAGTCTTTCGGTTCTCTTTAATCCAAGCGATTGTCGTCAATCCCGAAAACAATGCATCAACCGAGTTACTGTCACAGTCATTTCACTTATTCCATATGGATGTCCCAAGAGCAATGCATCAACCGAGTTACATCTTTTTTTTTCTTTTTACCGGCCCGAGAGCACCAGTACCACCGAGCTCTAACCATTTACATATAATCATATACTAAAATATTAGCCGCACACACGTGATCTTAGTGAAACCCACTAAGTAGCACGTTCTACCATTATCTCCAAATCCATTCAAATTAGAAATAATTAAGTAAAATAAATAAATCATTAAATAATGAATAAATAAACAATTAAATAAAATAAATAAATTAATAAATAATTAATAAATAAACAATTAAATCAATAAATAAAACATAACGAATAATTTTTCTTTTAATCATGCTTTATTTTTAATTGCTTGAAAATACACTGAAACACACACAACACACATCTTATAAAATTAACTCACAGGTTAAGCATGTCGGGCGATGCGTTCTCTGCTGCCCTGGTGCTACAACCCGTACTTCGGAGTTCTCTAAAATAAATAATATTTATTTAAGATATGCTCGTAAAATAAAAAAAATAAATTCATGAAGTGAAGGAATTAACTTGATCTAAGACACAATGCTAAGCAGACTCAAAATTTCGATACAAGCCGATATCACGCTTTACGAGAAATTTACCAAAAATTTGACAGAGTCTCCCTTGTAAAACGGACAACCCTCTACTAAAAGTAGAGTCGATCCTGTATGAAAACACACTTCGAATATTTCACAATACCAAATCTCAGGTTGGGCCTCCGAACTACACTAATTGTCAAACCGAGAGTCAATTTCACAACAATCAATAAAATAATATAATTTTCAATAAATTACCAAAAATCATAAAAAATCTCATTAAAAAATACAATTCAATTTATTTCCACAATAAAATATAAATATATTTATTTTCAAATAAATAGTAAAATTCTAGCTTATACTTAAATTTTCATCAATAAACATATATAATTTAAATCTTACAATTAAATTAACATTAATCGCAAATAACCATTTAAATGACTTAAATACATTATAAAGTTAGCAAATAACTCATTTAGGCTTAAAATAATAAATAAACTTATTATTCATATATTTTTTTAAAAATTACTAATAATTAGCTAAAAATAAGAAAAAATTCATAAAATATATTTTTATATTATTTATTACTCAAATATTGTTTAAAACATATTAATTAACAATAATTTCAATTAAACTATAAAAAATTACTAATTTTTCCAAAAATTCATTTTTCACATAAACATTCAAAAATTTATAATAAAAATTATATACATAATTTTAATAAACTTTCTTCACGAAATATGCTCAAAATACTCAATAGAATTTATTAAAAATATAACCTTTCTGAGCCCGGAACGGTACCGGAACAGTAACTCCAAACATCGGAATAGTGTAATTTTGAAAATAATTTCAGAAAAATAAAAAAAATTATCAATAGATAGCTCACAACCTCAACATCAAATAACCTTAAGGCACCTATACCTAATAAAATCATTTTCAAGTTCAAACTAACAATTTAATCTAAAAACCTATAATTGAAAAATCCAAATTTGAGGTTGTTACCTAAGTTAATTCCTTAAACAAATTAAGAAATTGAGAAGCCCACTTCGAGATGAACCTTTAGAGCCCAAATTTGCCAGCTGGAGATGCTGGAATCGTCATCAGCAAAGGAAGGAGAATCCGACCAAAACCAACCGAGAACAGGGAAGGAAGGAAGGACGCGGCGCTGGCTGGACGGCGACGAGGCGTAGTGGCACGACGGCAAGGTGTGGTGGCATGGTGGCTGGCAATGGCGGCGAGGCAATGGCAGTAGCTTGGTTCACTTCCAGCGGAGAAGAAAGAAGAAGAAGAAGAAGAAGAAGAAAGAAAGGGAAAGAAAAAGAAGTCCTGAAAATTTTTTTTGTTCTGTCTTTTTTTTATAATAATAATAATAATAAAATACTAATACAAATATCAAATTAACTCTCTCAACCTTAAAAATATACACAATAAAATATAAAATAATAATTAGCTAACAATTTATTAAAATAAAATTAACACACTTTTATAAATAATAATTAAAATAATTATCATCACTAAATATTCAAATTTAATTTCACTAAATAATAATTTTAATATTAATAAAATATTAATTAAAACTGCAAGTCCCAGAAATTATTTTATAATATTTAAAAATAATTCAGGTGTTTACAATCTTCCCTCCTTATAAAAATTCGTCCTCGAATTTTAAATAAAACAAAAGGAGTACAAGATTTTCACAAATAAACAAATAGGGATATGCCACTTGCATCACTACCTCGGTCTCCCACATGCAATCTTCCACCATATGGTTGCTCTATAGTACTTTCACCATCGGAATTTCTTTAGTACAAAGCTGTCAAACTTGTCGATCCACTATTGCCACTGGGTACTCTTCATACACCAAATCTTCGCTGAGTTCCACTGCCTGAAGCTGAAGAAGTTGTGAAGGATCGGAAACATACTTCCTCAACATCGATACATGAAACACTGGGTGAATCCACGACAACTCTGGCGGTAACACCAGTTTGTACTCCACTTCGCCAACTCTCGATTGAATCTCGAAGGGTCCGATATATCTTGGAGTTAAGTTACCCTTCTTACCAAACCTCATCACTCCCTTCATTGGAGACACTTTAAGAAACACCAAGTCTCTAACAGAGAATGACACATCCTTCCTCTTAGGGTCTGCATAGCTCTTATGTCTGCTAAAGGTTGTCTTTAACCTCTGCTGAATGATGGGTATCTTTTCAGAAATCACTTGCACTAATTCTGATTCTGTCAACTATCTCTTGCCACCTTCCCATCACAAAGGTGATCTATACTTTCTTCCATATAGTGCTTCATACGGTGCCATTTCAATACTTGCATGATAACTGTTGTTATATGCAAATTCAATCAATGGCAAGTGTGAATGGTCCTTTCACACATCTGAAGCATATCCTCCAAAGTTTGAATGGTCCTTTCAGACTAACCATCAATTTGAGGATGAAAAATTGGGCTGAAGTCCAACCTTTTACCCAAAGCCTTATGTAATTCTTGCCAAAAGACTGAAGTAAAAGTTGCTCCTCTATCAGACACTATATTCACTAGTAATCCATGAAGACAAACAATCTGGTTAACATACAATGTTGCTAACCTGTCAGTAGAGTACGTCTTCTTAATTGGCAAAAAGTGCATTGACTTAGTCAATCTACCAACTATCACCCAGATAACATTATAGCCACTTGATATACAAGGTAAACCACCTACAAAATCTATAGCAATCATATCCCACTTCCAGTCTGGGATGGGCAACTGCTGTAATAATTCTAAAGGCCTCTGATGCTCTAACTTCACCTATTGACAAGTAAGACACTTGGACACAAATTCTGCAATGTCTCTCTTCATCCCATTCCACCAATATGTATCTTTCAAATCATGATATATCTTGGTAGAACCTGGATGAATACTATAAGCAGAAAAATGAGCTTCCTCCATAATCTCCTTTCTTAATTCATCCACATCTGGTACACATAGCCTTGTGCCCAAACGCAACGTGCCTTCACTGTCAATTACAAAGTGTCTAGATTGACCTTGTTGCACTTTAAACATAATCTTCTGTAATTATGGATCTCTTCTTTGAGTTATTTTAACTCTATCCAAGTACACTGATCGTACTCTGAATTGAGCTATAAGACATTTCTTGGTTATCTTCCATTGCAATCCCTGATCAATCAGTTCATGCAACTCTTTAATGATTGGCCTCTTTTCTTTTCTAATGTGTGCAAGACTGCTTGCTGATTTCCTACTCAATGTGTCAGCTACCACGTTCGCCTTACCCGGATGGTAAAGAATAGAGCAATCGTAATCTTTCAGAAGTTTTATCTATCTCCTTTGTCTCAAATTCAAGTCTCTTTGCTGAAAGATGTACTTTAAGCTCTTGTGGTCAGTGTATATTTCACAAGTTACACCATATAAATAATGCCTCTATATCTTCAAAGCAAACACCACAGTTGCCATTTCCAAATCATGGGTGGGGTAGTTCTGCTCATACTTCTTTAACTAACGTGAAGTATAATCAACTACTCTCCTATTATGTATCAATACACACCTCAATCCTACTTAAGAAGCATCATAGTACACTGTATACCCTTCATTCCCTGAAGGTAAAGTCAATACTAGAGCTAAAGTCAACAAATCCTTAAGCAACTGGAAGTGCTCTTCACATCTGTCAGTCCAAACAAACATGACATTCTTCTGAGTTAGCCTTGTTAAAGGAGCTGCAATCTTGAAGAAATCCTTCATAAATCTCTTGTAATAGCCTACTAAATCCAGAAAACTTCTCACTTCGGTGACTGTTGTAGGTCTCAGCCATTTTGTAACTGCCTTAATATTCTTGGGATCCACTTAAATGCCATCTTTGGATACCACATGGCCTAAGAATGCCACTTGCCCCAACCAAAACTTGCATTTCAAGAATTTGGCATATAGTTGATGTTCCCACAAGATCTGAAGCACAAACCTCAAATGCCTTGCATGCTCCTCCTTACTTCTTGAATATACCAAGATATCATTAATAAAGACAATCATAAATCGGTCCAAGTATGGCCTAAATACCTGATTCATAAAGTCTATAAAGGTTACTAGGGCATTAGCCAACCCAAAAGACATCACCAAAAATTCATAATGGCCATATCTCGTCTGAAATGCAGTCTTAGGTACATCTCCACTTCTAATTCTCAACTAATGATACCTTGACCTCAAATCAATCTTAGAAAAACACTAAGCTCCTTGAAGCTGATCAAATAAGTCATCAATCCTTGGAAGAGGATATTTGTTCTTAATGGTGACCTTGTTCAATTGTCTGTAGTCGATACAAAGTCAAAGACTACCATCTTTCTTCTTCATAAATAACATCGGTCCACCCCAAGGAGATGTGCTGGGTCTGATAAAACCCTTATCAAGTAACTCTTGCAACTGCTCATAAAGCTCTTTCAACTCTACAGGCGCCATTCTGTAAGGTGGCATAGAGATAGGATCCGTACCAGGTACAACATCGATACAGAATTCTATCTCTCTATTTGGTGGCAATCCTGGCAATTCTTCAGGAAAAATATCAGGAAACTCGCACACCACTAGCACCTTTTCAACTGTTCCCACATCCACCTTTGTATCTCTGGCCACAACTAAATAGCCTTTACATCCTTTACTAAGCATCTTTCTAACTGTGATTGTAGAAATAAGATTATGAGGCATTGAACTCTTATCGCCTCTGAATCAAAACTCTTCATCATTAGGGATTTTGAAAATCACTACCTTCTCTCGACAATCCAACGTGGAATAATGTAGAGCTAACCAGTCCATCCCCAAGATCACATTGAAGTCGATCATATCCAACAATACCAAGTCTGCAAGCAACTTTTTACCTTCCATCAACACGGGACAAGAGGGAAAGAATATATCTGTCTTCAACTCGTCACTAAGTGGAGTCGCTACAGATAAAGAAAATAACAACTTGGATGGTTGCCACTCCATCCTCGAAGCAAAGACAGGCAAAACAAAAGAATGTGATGCACTAGGATCAAATAAAACTCTAGCCTCAAAAGAACACACTGAGAGAGTACTTGCTACCATCGTATTAGATGCCTGAGCATCCTGAGGAGTCAGAGTGAACACTCTTGCCTGACCACGACCAACCTGCTGAGAACTGAAAGGCTGTGTGAATCCTCTACCACTCGGTTTACCCCCATATCTGCCTCTTGAACCTCAGCCCTGCTAGCCCACATACTGAGTCGGCCTCTGTTGAGGGTACATAGGTGCCTGATAGGGCTGATGCACCTACTGAAACTGCTGAGCAACTGAAGATGAAGATCCCTGGGCAAAAGAAGAATAATACCCGGTGTTAGGATAAGCTCCAGTAAGATGTCCAATCTTCCCACACCTAAAGCAGGCTTCAGTCAGTAAATGGCATGGTCCCTGATGTACTCGGCCACAAGTAGGGCATGCACTGGGCCCCGAGCCTGAACTACTATGCCTAGATCTTTGACTACTACTACCACTGCTGGCTCTAAGTTTAAATCTCAGAGGTCTACTACTCTGTCTGCTGTGTTTTCCAATCCTATGCGCTCGATTACTTCAATAGTTCTACTATGAAGTGCCCGTTGTTTGATTACCAATACTGCCCATCTGAAACACAGGCTGCTGAATCCCCTGTGTCATCACTACTCCACTGTTGCTGCTCACATAAAGGTCAAAAATGGTGCCATGCATAATGTGACGTCTCTCTAGCTGTCGAGCCTCCTCAATCACACTGTCCAACATCCTGCCTGTAATCTGGATACTGATGTAGGCTGCACGTAAACCCATCACAAACAACTCTACAGCTCTCCTATCATCCTACATCACATTTAGACCATGATGACCCAGTCTAAGGAACTCATGGGTGTAGTCTGCAACTGACTTATCACCCTTACTTATATGCAGTAGCTGCCATCTGTAGTTATCCCTCATTGATACTGGACAAAAGTACCTTAGAAACTACTCCTTAAATTCCAACCAAGTCATCGTAGTCATGCGGGGCTGAATGGACTGCATGAACCAATCCTGAGCTGCGGCCTGAACAGATAACTCTACAACCATAATCCACTGATAATCTATGTAGCCTATCCGAGTTCTGGCCTCAATGGTGTTGAGAAAATCTAATGCATCTCCAGTGCCATCAAAAGAAACTCTTCCCACTCTAGAGTACAGTAATGCCGCATCTACATCGGACATCCCTTGATTCCTCTGTTGAACTAAAGGTATAGCTTGATTCATAGCTGCCAAGCCTTGGTTAATGCTTGCCATTCCAACTACAAAAGCTGCAGGATCAACCTCAGGAACTCCTTATCCTATATGCTGCTCTTGTTCTTGCATTTGAACTGCTTCTGCTCTATGTCTGCCTCTACCCCTTCCTCTACGTCGAGGAGCAGGGGGAGGAACTTCATCCTATACGGATTGCTCATCATCATCATATGTCGCCTCGGCAGCAAGAGCATTCCGTGCTCTCTTTCTCATTCTGAAAAGACAAAACCAAACAAAATTTAAAACACAACAAGGGACAGACACAAACACGAAACCCTAGAAGCAACGAGGACAACAATTGACACTTATCAACCTAATTACCGCAGTAGTTCATGAAAAACATAACTCAAAGATCATTAGAGCCAAAAATAAAACATGGGCTTTGATACCAACTTTGTCACGACCTGAACCAAAGGTACGTGACCAACACTAGGAAATAGAGATACATAAAGTAACCAAAACCCATAGCAAGCCTTAAAAATTTTTCGCGGAATAAAACAATACACTTAACAATAAATTATAATAAATGCACAATATTAAAATCATAAAACAATATTCTTTAAATACAATATTTCAAATTCAAATACAGAAAAAATACCAATAATACATATTTTGAATTTAACTACTGCGGTATCTAGAATTCGGTTATACAATCATACAAATTAAATCAAATTCATAAATCTTATTGACATTATCGAATGCAAAAATTGTACATTGTTGCACATCTTTGAAAGCAAAATGTGAACTCGTGCAAATTTGTGCACAAAAGGTTACAAATATGTTATTCAAGGCTCCAATTGCATATTCATGATTTTAAATACATATTCTAGCATTCCAAACTAATAAAACTTGTTGACATTATCGAATGCATAAATTCTACATTGTTGTGCATCTTTGAAAGCAATACGTGAACTCGTGCAAATTTATGCACAAAGATTACAAACATGTTATCCAAGGCTCAAATTGCATATTCATGATCCCAAATTCATATTCTATCATTCCAAATTCATAAATCTTATTGACAATATCGAATGCACAAATTGTACGTTGTTGCGCATCTTTGAACACAAAACGTGAACTCGTGCAAATTTGTGCACAAACGGTTACAAACATGTTATCCATGGCTCCAATTGCATATTCATGATCTCAAATACATATTCTAGCATTTCAAAAAATAAATCTTGTTGACGTTATCGAATGCACAAAATAATGCAGCCAGTGAAGAATGAACTCGGCGCAAATGAGGAATAATATCAGACAGACTGTGAGGTCCTAAAAAAAAAGGTTGAAGGGAATCAGACCTCACTGAGTGAATCAATTTTATAAAATGCATGTTAGTTTTAAAACCATTTGTTGAAATCCTTTTTAAAAACAATATAAAATTAAATAATTATAATCATTAAAATCATTTACTTTTCTCGATAGTATTTATATAAGTCTTTTTAAAACTTTTTAAATCAACTTAATATGAAATTCTCGTATAAAAAATTTAAAATATTTATTTAGGTGGAAAACATGGTAGAAAACCTAAACCATTATTCTAATAGTCTTTCGGCTCTCTTTAATTCAAGTGACTGCCGTCCCGAGAGCAATGCATCAATCGAGTTACTGCCACAATCATTTCACTTATCCCATATGGATGTCCCAAGAGCAATGCATCAACCGAGTTACATCCCTTTTTCTTTTCTTTTTACCGGCCCGAGAGCACCAACTTCACCGAGCACTAACCATTTACATATAATCATATACTAAGATATTACATGTGCGCACGTGATCCTAGTGAAACCCACTAGGTGGCACATTCTACCATTATCTCCAAATCCATTCAAATTATAAATAATTAAGTAAAATCAATAAATCATTAAATAATGAATAAATAAAAAAATTAAATCAATAAATAAAACATAACGAATAATTTTTCTTTTAATCATGCTTTATGTTTAATTGCTAGAAAATACATTGAACCACACACAACACACATTTTATAAATTGAACTCATAAGTTAAGCATGTCGGGCCACGTGTTCTCTATTGCCCTGATGCTACAGCTCGTGCCCCGAATCTCTCTAAAATAAATAATATTTATTTAAAATATGCTCGTAAAATAAAATAAATAAATTCATGAAGTGAAGGAATTGACTCGATCTAAGACACAATGCTAAGCAGACTCAGAATTTTGACACATGCCGATGTCACGCTTTACGAGAAATCTACCAAAAATTCGGCAGAGTCTCCCTTGTAACATGGACAACCCTCTACTAAAAGTAGAGTCGATCCTGCATGACAATACACTTCGAATATTTCACAACACCAAATCTCAGGTTGGACCTCTGAACTACACTAATTGCCAAACCGAGAGCCAATTTCACAACAATCAATAAAATAATATAATTTTCAATAAATTACCAAAAATCATAAAAAATCTCATTTAAATACCACTATTCAATTTATTTTCACAATAAAATATAAAATATATTTATTTTCAAATAAATAGTAAAATTCTAGCTTATACTTAAATTTTTTCAATAAACATATATAATTCAAATCTTACAATTAAATTAACATTAATATAAAATAACCATTTAAATTACTTAAATACATTATAAAGTTAGCAAATAACTCATTTACACTTAAAATAATAAATAAACTTATTATTCATATATTTTTCCAAAAATTACTAATAATTAGCTAAAAATAAGAAATAATTCATAAAATATATTTTTATACTATTTATTACTCAAATACTGTCTAAAACATATTAATTAACAATAATTTCAATTAAAATATAAAAATTTACTAATTTATACTAATTTTTCTAAAAATTCATTTTTCACATAAACATTCAAAAATTTATAATAAAAATTATATACATAATTTTAATAAACTTTCTGCATGAAATATGCTCAAAATAATTAGTATAATTTATTAAAAATATAACTTTCCTGAGCCCGAAGCAATACCGGAGCAATAACTCTGAGCATCGAAATAGTACAATTTCGAAAATAATTTCAGAAAATAAATAAAAATTATCAATAGATAACTCACAACCTCAACATCAAATAACCCTAAAGCACCTATACCTAATAAAATTATTTTCAAGCTCAAACTAATAATTTAACTTAAAAACCTATAATTGAAAAATTCAAATTTGAGGTTGTTACCTAAGTTAATTTCTTAAACAAATTAAGAAATTGAAAAGCTCACTTTGAGAGGAAACTTTAGAGCCCAAATTTGCCTGCTAGAGACGCCGAAATTGTCACCGGCAAAGGAAGGAGAATCCGACCAAAACCAATCGAGAATAGGGAAGGAAGGAAGGAGGCGGCTCTGGCTGAACGGTGAGGAGGCGTGGTGGTGCGACGGTGAGGATTACATTTTATGCATGCAAAATGTAATTAATATTAATAATCTTAATATTAATAAAATATTTATTAATACTGCAAGTCTCAAAAATTATTTTATAATATTTAAAAATAATTCAGATGTTTACATTTTATGCATGCAAAAATCATACAAATATTTTCATAATGTGTTAATTACTTCAGTTAAATAAGTGGATTACTTGTGCATAATACGAGTTTACTATTTTTTTTAACCATTATAAACTCGGATGGAGGATGATACCACAAACTTGGTCACTAAATTAAATATTACTGACTTCTTACTACTATTGTCAAAGTAAAGTAAGAACTTCAACACTAATTCTAAGAATAAAAATTATCTTCTTAGAAATTTATATTTTTTTTGTTTACATTATCAATATTCCGACTAATTATCTTATTTGACTCAAGTAAAATTATAAATATGACAAAAGTCTCACAATAACTTATTTAATATATACGTCACGACATAAAATTAAAATATTGTTCAAGCTAAAATAGTTTTATATCAATTGATATCAATAGTTATCAATAGAAATTAATAGTTGAGACATCAATTATGTATAATTTTTTTTTTTATGGTGGTAAAAAAATGAAAATAGAAAAATCAACAAATTGTGGAATAACATATTCATGAGCCATGTTTTAGCATAGAATCGGAGCATCGCGTATTTAAAATAAAATTTTTAAAATGAAGAAATAATGATAATTTTTTATTATATTGATCATCTTTTTAGAAAGAAATTAATATACAAAAGAACATCACTCATGAGTCTAGTAAGTATCCCGCAGCTTATTCTTCTCTCCCAACTCTTGAATCCGATACGACTTGACTCTGTGTGTGTATATATATATTTCAACTAATACAATTAATTACGTTTCACCAATCTCCTTGACCATACAAATTTGAAATGCATCCCAACTTTCACTTGATATTTCATTTCATGTATAATTTCCATTCATCATAAATAATCCAAAACATTCTCACCAAACGGAAAATTTAATATGGATATTCAGATATTTTTGAGTCAATTTAGTTAACTAGGATTGTGTCATTCTTCAATACGCAATTTCCCAAATTAGCTTAATTAGTATTATCAGAACATTTCTAATTTTTTTAAAAAAAATTAAATCTAATCAATTAACAAGTAATAAAAATCACATCTCGTTAGTAGAGTATATGTCAATTATTTAATACCAAAATATAATTAATTTTTTTAATTTATTAATACATTTTTATTTAATTTTATCAAAATCAATTAATTTCACGGGAGTAGAATAAATTATCTGTTACTAATAGAAAAATATTATCCATCAGTTGGTAGGAAGCTGATTTTATCGCTTTTGTGATTCTATCAGGGCCAAGTTAGATTAATAAAAAATATTATCAACAATTTTTAATTATGTGATGAGTTAAATTAGTTGTTTAAAATTTTGATTACTTTTATAATTTTGTCAAGATAGAGTCGGATTAAATAAACTAATTTAAATTAAAAATGTAGAGAAAAGTATGGGTAATTTAAATTAAAATATAGAGAAAAACACTAAAAACGTTATATTCCAAATAATATTGTTGGTGCTCCCGGAAATCGAACGCCAAGTGGCGGTGGAAGTAATCTGTGGATTATTTTTGTATTGTAGTTGGTATGTACATATGAAAGAAGAAATTAAAGGTATATGAAATGGAGAAATTTTGGAATATGGTTGGGGTTGTGTTACCCAACTTTGACTGTGTTATCACTGAAACCATGTGTTGATGTGTTTTGTGCAATAAGTTGAGCATAAAATTAAAATGAAGTCCCGCATGGACGGTCGCAAAAATTGGAATTGGAGTTGGAAATGAAGGTCGCATTCGCATATGTACAAAAAATGCTATTGGCTGGGCTAACGTGAAGTAAATATCAATATGGTTATTGTTTACACGTATTGTGATAATGAGTTTGGTGGATGGAAACAACCTAACATTTCATAGCTATAATGAGGTGCACACTACCAACACCATCTAAAGGATTTTTTTTTTAGATTAGATGATCCTTTGGACAACGCCACACCATGTGAACAGTTCTGTAAACATCTGTAAAAATTAATTTTTCTGACATATAAAACAATTTTAGAGGACAAAAACTTGGGACATGTATGGGTGTTTTTTTAGAAAATTTTTTATATAGAGAGAAAGAGTTGTCCTTGTTTGTGACCTGTTATGAACTGATTTCCTGTTGTCCCTCAATCTGCTATGTCAAATCCTTCTATTTTTTATAAATAAATAAAAAAAAAAAGCACAATTCATTAAATTGTTACAATAATTAGTGTGGTGGAGTACCAATCCCTTAAGAAGAAAGATGGCTATGGCTATACTTATCCTTTCTTGTGGCCTTCTCCACATGAATTGGGCCAATGGATGAGACCAGTCACAGTCGGGGCTTCAAAAAGACATACTAAAATCCTATGAGTTTTTTCAGAAATAACTAAAAAGTATATATATCAAAATAATTATGAAAACAATGGAAACAACCAAAATGGAAGCAGAAATATAACAATTAAAAATAATAAAAAATATTTAGAATAACTAAAAAAAATTAAAACAAC
>CATIWM010665974.1:0-19224 GCA_949671775.1 Mallotus repandus
CTTATTATTGATATATCTTGTGTTTAATGTTTTATTAGTTAATTAGTGTTTACATTCTCTTATTTGTTGTAATCATTATTTTTATTTTAATTTATTTTGCCTATCCATCCAAGTAACTATCCGGTTAATACAAAATTGCTCTAAATTCCTGAGTGTTCGACACCCCTATTTGCTCTATACTAAGTCTTAGAGACTAGGGTATACAATTTGACCCGCTTCAGAAGCCTACTCAAATCCTCTAGCACTGCATCTACCTCCCCTATCTCGCCCCTACTGGACTAAAAACTAAGAGGTACCCTGATACTGGAATGGTGGCAATTGAAATTGTGCTGGAGCTACACTGGCTATATAAGACGGAGGGAACTGCTACTGAAAACCTGAATGGGGGCATGATCTAACATAATGCCCAGTTTTTCCACATTTGAAGCACATTCCTAGAGCCATATATCACGATCCCTGATGGACTCTGCCGTAAGTTTGACAAGCACTAGGTACAGATCCTATGCTACTATATCCTGAACTCTGACCGCAACTGCTACTGATGGCACCTGAACCAAATCTGACAGGTTTGTGGGCTCCACTGCGGCCATGTCTATCGCTCCTATGGACCATATGCTGAGGTCTCTGGCCCTGTTGAAAAGATCCTCTAGGCTGATTACTGGAGCCTATCGGAAACACCGTATGCCGAATACTCTAATATTCTCTGGCTCTGGTACCTCCAATCTTATAAAAATTAGGCATAACTCCCTACCTAATGAGCCTAAGCTCAATCTCCTTGGCTAACTCAGTCACTACCTCAAGAGTTAAGCCTGCAGTAGGCATCCCAGTAAATGCAGAACCTAAACCAGTGATATAAGTGGTGATGGCAAAGTACTGATCCCTCATCATATCCTCGTCATAATGGGATAGTCTGAGAAACTCCCTGGTATACTCCTCCACTGACCTATCACCTCTGAAAATATTAGTCAACCGGAGTCGGTAACTCATCTTCATCGGCTCTGGGCAAAATCGTCTCAGGGCAAAATCATCTCATAAACCACTCTCTGAACTGAGCCCAAGTGAGTATAGTCATATGGGGCTGAATCACCTAAATAAACCAATCCAACATTGGCCCCTCAACTAACAACTCAATAATAAGTATCCTCTGATACTTGGTGTGCGTAGTCTGAGTCCTCGACTCAATCACATGGAGAAAATCTAGTAGGTCTGAAGTCCCATTGAAAGTAATTCTATCAACTTTGGCATCAAATAATACGGCCTCTAGGTCTGACATACCCTGAACTCCCTACTAAAATAGGGAGTACAACCAAGGGTATAGCTGTTGCACCCAACTAAACTCCTGGTGCATAAGCAACTTCCTCAAAATCTTGGCTTGTAGGTTCATCATCCTGCAGCTCTCTCTGTCTATGGTGACCTACCGCTCCTCTAGGTCTACCTCTACCCCTACACCTATGCCTAGCTGGCGGCTAAAGGAGTAGAGCTTTATCCTGGTAAGACTCCCCGTCCTCAGCCTCATCGATCGGTGGAGCGACTCACACTTTCCTCCTCATTCTAAAAAGAGAAAAGAAATAAAACACACAATTCAGGTAACAGATAAATATCCTAATAGTTACGTGGAAATCTAAAAGTAAGGAAGACTTTTCAAGGATATAGTCGGACCTAATCACTGCAGTAGTCTTAAAGAAAACTCAAACTCTACCAACCTAGGTCAAACAATACTAAACCTAGGCTCTGATACCAACTTTAACATGACCCAAATCCGAAGGTCATTTCTGGTGCTATGGAACGGGAATCCACATGAATCTGGAACCCGTAGCAAGCCTAAACCATAACTTACACACCAAACATAAACACAAATTTACCAAAGAATTAAAACTTTTTCAAACATAAAGAATCTTCCATAAATATTATCACAACAAAATATTTTTACAAACAGTCAAGTACAAGATCACTGTCAAAATCATCATAACATATTACAACAAGTACGTACTACTACTGCAACATCTAAGAAATACAAAGAAATGATAGTTTAAAATTTACTTAAATCAGCTAGTGAAAAATGGGTCTGGTGAGGAAGATTACTATAGGAGGTCTGAAGAGATATATCCTAAAAAATAATTAAGGGGAATCAGACCTCACTAAGTGAATCATTATTATATATATGCATGCAACCTAAGGGCACAGACACTCAAGCATCAGTATAATAATATTTGTATATTTATTTATTTAGTTTATACATGCATTTCATGTAGATGCTCCAAAAATATTTTTTTTAATATCAATACAATAGACAGAGATAAGTGGAGGATCGGAGTAGAACCCTAAGAATTTCATAACCTCAATCACTGAACCTCACTGACCAATAGGCCTACTCGAATCTAAATAACATTTCTTTTTTCTAATTGGGCAGTGGATTGGCCCTGAGACCCTGAAAGGTCAACCAAACTACCATAGCCTCATGTCAGGGGGTAGCATTTTGTAATCATAGGGGTATTTTAAATATTTCATATTTATTTTATTTTATATAATTCCAGAGGTGTGATGGATGGAACATTATGATGTCTCCTCCTACCAAAGCCCGTTGTTCTCCTTATGCTCTTTAGGGGGGAGTGACTAGTCATCAAAGGCCCAGGGCCGAAGATCTAGGCATTATAGATGTTGGGTGTGTGCACTTCTCTTGGGTAGGTTCCCCCTTGCCTATACCTTGGGGAGCACAGTGTCTGAATTGATGTATTGCTTTTTATGATGAATAATAGAAGTAGCCCCATTATATTCATATTGTGTGCCTTGTCGATTGTGCTTGTGCTTGTTGCCTTGTTTTTACCTATTAGGCTATTATGCTGGCTTTGCAGGTCTTGACTTAGATACTAATCTATTTCTCCTTATGCCGTATAGAATTACTAATATGTCCCTGAGGCTGGCTTATTAGAAGGTGTTCTAGACAAGCGCCGTATGGTCCCTTTTGTGAAGCTTTTGCAGGCCCGTGACATTTGGTATCAGAGCTTCTATGCTCTTCAACAATGGTCGTAGTGGCCAAAAAAAAAATACTAAAAATGCGCGCATTGAGGCACTAGAGAAAAGGGTTGAGGCACTTGAGGTTGCGGTAACCCAAATGCACCCACTTAAGAATGTGCTGAATAAAATCGAACTGTTTAATGCTACGGTTGCAAAATCGGATGTTATTGAGAATATTATAAAGAGAGTATAGACTCTCAAGCCAGTGTTGGCTAAATTATTTTCTCTCAAGGGGCGTCCAAAAGAGCTTGAGGCGCCCTCTCATGCAAACCCTTCGGGGAGTAGTGATATTGATATGTTGAAAGACCGACTAGAGAGCCTGGTGACTCAGGTGGAGACCCTTGAGAAATCACCCCATGATATTCTTGAAAATCAAAAGAGCCTTAGTGAAGGTCACAATGCTTTGAGTGAGGACGCCAAGTAAGCTTTCCAATCCTTGCATCAAGAGTTACAAATAATTCATGGGAAGGTTGAAGAGTTGACTTATACGGGTGGCTTGAGAGCTATGCCCATAGGAAGAACTAAGATTCCTGAAACAACCCTATTCAAAGGGACCCGAGATTCGAACATCATTGATAATTTTTTATTCAATATAGAGCTTTATTTTAAAGCAATGAAAATAGATTATGATGAACAGTGATTAAGGCTTGGTCCCATATACCTTGCTGACGATGCCAAACTTTGGTGGTGAACTAAGGTGGAGGAAATAAGGGCAGGTAGGTTCCTTGTGGATGGCTGGGACACTTTTAAACAAGAACTAAGAGCTCAATTCTACCCTGAAAAAGTGGAATTTAAAACTTGCACTTAGTTAGATGAATTGAAACATACAGTTTCTATTCGAGACTATGTCAAGTAATTTTCGGCATTGATTCTCAATATACCAGATATGGCTAGGGCAGACAAAGTGCATCATTTCATGACTGGTTTGAAACCTTAGGCCAAGAAAGAGCTTCAAAGCTGAGGGTTAAAAGATATTAAGACTACAATCTTGGTGACTGAAAGTTTAGATGACTATGCTGAGAGTGGTAACAAAAGAAAGTTCAACTCATTCGTGGAGGGAGATAGTTATACTACTACCAAATGGCCAAGAAATTTCCAAGGAAATTCACAATCACCTGGGAATTCAGAGTGCAGAAATTGGAATTTTGGTGGGATGGAAAAAAGATTTAATAATATGGGAGGGGGAGATAGAAATTACTCCAACTTTCATGATAGAAATCTTGGGCAGCAGCAAACAAAGCCCTCAAGTTTTGAAAAGCCTGTAGGGAGAGGCACCCTAATTATTAAGTGCTTTTTGTGCAACGGACCTCACCGGGTGGTAGAATGTCCTCAGAAGAAAGAGGAGGAGGAACCGACCATAATGGGAGCTCTTAGATTCTTGAATGCCTTGGAAAGACAAATGGAACAACCAAAGGCAAAAAGAACTAGGGGCTTAATGTACGTTGACTTCACTGTACAGGGGAAAGTTATTCGAACTCTCGTAGATATAGGAGCTACAGACAACTTTATGATAGATAAAGTGGCCACTCGACTAAGGCTCAAAGTGGAGAAGGATATGGGGAAAATGAAAGTCGTGAACTCACAACCTAGAGAAATAGTAGGTATAGCTTGAGATGTACCATGTAAACTGGGATCATAGAGCGGGAACGTGTTATTCACAATAGCTCCAATGGATGACTTTGATGTTGTCCTAGGACTGGATTTCTTAGATCAAACTAGAACTTTCCCCATTCCCTCAACCAATTGCTTGTTGATGATGGGAGAAAGCCCGTGTGTAATCCCTGTTATGGTGAGCCTGATTTGTGAAAAGAAGATGTTATTAGCCATACAATTTAAGAAGGGCATAAGGAAAAGCAAGAAAACATACATAGAAATTCTGTTTGAGATAGACAGCCAACTAGATAAGGAGACTCCAAACCAACTAAAGGCAGTATTAGTTGAATATGGTGATATGATGCCCAACAAGCTACCTCAAACTCTGCCTTCAAGAAGGGGAATTGATCATGAAATAGAATTGCTCCCAAGAACAAAGCCTTCTGCAAGAGCCCCTTATAGAATGGCTCCTCCAAAACTAGCTAAGCTGAGGAAGCAGCTAGATAACTTACTCGAAGCAGGCTTCATCCGTTCCTCCAAGGCCCCCTTTTGTGCTCCGGTGCTTTTCCAAAAGAAACAGGATGGGAGTTTGCGGCTATGCATTGATTATCGAGCTATGAATAAAATCACTGTGAGGAACAAATATCCTATCCCACTTATAGCTGATCTCTTTGATCAATTGGGACAGGTAAAGTACTTTAGCAAGTTGGATCTAAGATCCGGGTATCATCAAGTTTGTATTAAAGAAGGGGATGAACCGAAAACTGCATATGTAACTCGGTGTGGTGCATTTGAATTTCTTGTTATGCCTTTCGGACTAACCAATGCTCCTGCTACTTTTTGTACTCTTATGAACTAGGTGTTTCATGATTACTTAAATAAATTTATGGTGGTATACCTGGATGACATTATGGTTTACAGTGCCACCTTAGCATAATATAAAGAGCATCTCTGCCTAGTCTTTAAAAAATTGAGGCAGAACCAGCTGTATGTAAGGCAGGAGAAATGTACCTTCGGGCAAACCACCATAAAATTCTTAGGGCATATAATGGAACAGGGTCGCGTCCGCATGGATCCTGGGAAAGTAAAAGCAATCCAGGAATGGAAAACACCCACAAGCCTTACAGAACTCCGTTCCTTTTTAAGACTTGCCAACTACTATAGGCGGTTCATAAAAGAGTACTCGGAGAAGGTACTTCCATTAACAGAGTTACTGAAGAAGACCACTAGTTTGGAGTGGACTAGCAGTTGTCAAGGAGCATTTGAGGAGGTGAAAAAGCTGCTTCTTAATGACCCAGTACTTGCTATGCTAGACATGCTAAAACCTTTTAAAGTGCTAATAGATGCTTCGGACTTTGCTCTTGGTGGGGTACTGATGCAAGATAACCATCTTATAGCCTTTGAAAGAAAAAAATTAAGTGAAGCAAAATGTCGATACACTGCTCATGAGAAAGAGCTACTAGCAGTCCTTCATTACTTGAGAACATAGAGGCATTATCTGTTGGGGTCAAAGTTTGTGGTGAGAACAGATAACACTACAGTCAGCCATTTCCTAACCCAACCAAAGTTGAATCCAAGGCAAGCTCGTTGGCAGGAACATCTGGCTAAGTTTGATTTTCATCTAGAGTATAGGCTTGGGAAGAATAATAATGTGGCAGATGCATTAAGCTGAAAGTCAGAATTAGCTATGGTGAAAAAATTAGCTCATATTTACATGAGTTGAGTTGCAACCTCCATTCGGGACCAGATTAAGCAGAATTTAGGCAAAGATCCACAAGCTGTTGCTTTAATCAACCTGGCCAAACAGGGGAAGACTATACAATTTATATGGGAGAATGATCTCTTGGTGGCAAACAGGTTTTGGCTATATGTACGTAAAATCGGGAGTCTAAGGAAGTTGCTACTAAAAAAGTGTCATGATACATTATGGGCAGGTTACCCTGGATAGCAGCGAACACTAGCTCTTCTAACACAGAATTACTACTGGCCCAAAATGGAAGATGATGTGAGAATGTACACAAAGACCTGGCTAACCTGTCAATAGGATAAAGCTGATAAACAAAAGACTGCGAGGTTGTTGAAACCTTTGCCAGTGCTTAACCGGCCTTAGGAGAGTGTGTCATTGGATTTCATTACTGGCTTACCATGAGTGGGGGAGTATGATTCCATTCTGGTTATGGTTGCCTGATTTTCTAAATATGTCACCTTCATACCAATGCCAAAATTCAGCTCTTTAGAGGATACAACTAGGGCCTTCTTCAAACATATGGTGAAGTATTGAGGAGTGCCTAAGAGCATAGTCAATGGCCGAGATGGGCGATTTCTAGGAATTTTTTGGGCAGAGCTCTTTCGTCTCCTAGGCTCACGTCTTGACATATCAACTAGCTACCATCCCTAGATAGATGGCCAAACAGAGAGATTCAACAGTCTCTTAGAGGAATATTTAAGACACTTTATTAGCTCAAGTCAAAAGAATTGGGCATCATTGTTGGATGTTGCGCAATTTTATTTTAATTCACAAAAAAGCTCTTGCACTAACAAAAGTCCTTTTGAGATTATTACAGGACAGTAGCCGTCACCACCACGCTTTTTGGAGGAACCATATAAAGGGAGAAACCCAAAGGCTTACAAAATGAAGAAATAGCTCAAGCGCATTTGGCGAGAGCAACATAAAGAATGAAGTACTGGGCAGACCAAAAGTGCAAGCTACAAGAGTTCCAGGTTGGAGATAGGGTACTGATAAAGCTACTTCCAGAGCAAGTTCATCTACACAACAAAGATAAAAGATTGTTGAGGAGATTTGAAGGCCCTTTCCCTATTATTGCCAAAGTGGGGTCAGCTGCCTACAAAGTAGAACTACTTGAGGGGCTCAACATACATCTAGTTTTTCATGTGAGCAATCTACGGCCTCGCTATGAAGATAAAGAAGACGCCAGCAGAAACCAGCTCAAGAGACCTCCAATCTCCAAGTTTGAGCCAACAATGAAGATTGTCAAAAAGATCCTAGCAGAGAGAGTAGTAGCTTCCAATTGGCACAGATACAAGGAGTACCTAGTGAAGTGGAAGGACCAAGGTGAAGAAGAAAATAGCTGGGAGAAGGAAGATGAGCTGAAAGCTTTTAAGTACAAGATCGACCAGTTCATTGAATCAAAGTCGACGAGGGCGTCGATCGCTTGAGTGGGGAACAATGTCAAGGGGTAGCATTTTGTAATCATAGGGGTATTTTAGACATTTCATATTTATTTTATTTTATGTAATTCCAGGGGTGTGATGGGTGGAACATTATGATGTCTCCTCCTACCAAAGCCCACTGTGCTCCTTATGCTCTTTAGGGGGGAGTGACTAGTCAGTAAAGGCCTAGGGCCGGAGATCTAGGGACTATAGATGTTGGGTGTGTGCACTTCTCTTGGGTAGGTTCCCCCCTGCCTACACCTTGGGTAGCATAGTGTGTGAATTGATGTATTGCTTTTATCTTTCAAAAATTCATATCTTAAATTCTACAACTAATTTCATAAAACTCTCTTTACAAAGTTTAATCTACACATTTAATAGTATTTAATAAAAATATAAAAACACCCAATTCGGAACAGTACCAGAACAGTAACTGAACATCGGAATAGTAACCTAAAAATTCTAAAAATTCAGAAAATTATGCAAAATACGTCAATAGCAAAATCTCAACCTCAATTTCATTTTATATAACTACAACTACGTCCAATTTTAACTCAAATTTCATGAATTTACCGAAATAGTTAAAATCAATTTACCTTAAATTGCAGTGGTTGCCGGTGTTACTCGGTGAAATTGACTGAGGGCTTTTGTTACCCAGAAGGAGATGATTCATTTGAGACCAATGGGAAGGTCTGGGGTGGCTGGAGGCGGCACCGGTGACCGTTTTCCTTTCCGGCAACATGAAGAAATGAAAGAGAAGAGGGAAGAGGAGGTGGTCGGAGGAAGAGGGAGATGCTGGTGGCTTTCTGGAGTGACGGCGGTGATGTCCGCCGGTGGTCTGGTGTAGGCAATGGCGGTGGCAGACAGCAAGATCGGAAGAAGAAGAAGAAGAGAAAAGAAAAGAAAAAGGAAAAGGAAAAGAAAAAAGAGAGGGGAGAAAAAATGAGTTTTTATGTGTGTACATATACATATATATATATATAATCTAACATAATTTTTATATATACATACACATATTAATAAAAATACCCTTTAAACAATTATTAAAATTTATTAAATTAAACAAATAACAACAATTTGATAAAAATAATAAAATAATAACTAACACTTTAAATCCTCAATTCAATTTAATAATTAAATAAAATATGGGTTATAACAAAAGAGGTCTTGGCAAGATTTGAAGAAAAACAAGTTCATGCCCACATTGTCAAAATACACAGAGAGGAGGATAGTCATGCAGATCTCCTTAATAGAATGGTCATCACATAGACGAAATCCTTACGTCAAGGTGTGAGAGCATAAATCATAAGCATGCTTGGCATGAAAAAGCCCCATGATGTATTCTCCCATCATGCTTGACGCTTAAAGAAGGCATTTTATGTTATGAAAAAAATTCATGAAGGAGCCTGCGACACTTAGACAGGGGTACCTTTGGCCTACTATGATAAAAAAAAACAATACTAATCTTGTCAAGAGATGTGAGACCTGCCGGTGATAAGTCAACCCCATGTATTCGCTTCCCAACCAGATTACTATTAACTTTTTACAAAAAAAAAAAGGTGTACCAGTTTGGTATACCCAAGGTTTTAATATTCAACAATGGCAAGCGGTTTTCATTCCTGCCTCACATCCTCTAATGAACATTCAGGCATAAGTGTCCAATTGAGTTGTGCTGCAATACCTATAAAGAAGCTTGAGGGGGCTAGTGCCAGACATGTAGAAGATCTATTCATTGTCAGACAAGCAAAAGATATGTTCAGTGCCAGACAGGTAAAAGATCTACCTAGTAACAGACGGGCTGAAGAACTGCATATCATTCTATGGTCCTATAGGACTACACCCGGATCCTCTATTGGAAAATAAGTCCAAGAATTTTACGTCTCCCATGGGATCAAAAATTCTTCATAGAAAATTCAAAGGAAGATCTGAATCTCCCAAAAGAGCGTCAAATCCACTTGGCAGGATTGTCTACATATGAATCTATACCTCCTACCTAGAAGCAACATTTCCTCTATTATCAATGCATACTCAAAGATAACTAACTCCCCATGGGAGAAAGCATCGCCTGTCTTAGAAATTCATATGGGGGACAGACTTCAAATATTTCCTTATTTTCCACCTCTATCAAACTTGAACCTTCTAAACCCATATTTTTACCTAATGGCCATGTTACTTATACTAGTAGTATTTCTCTGCATTCCACTGTGATTATTCACCATGCATTATTTGTTCTTGGCTTTAAGCATAATTTGCTTTCAGTTAATAAGCTAACTAAATTTAATAAAATGAAAGTGATATTTTACCCCACTGGTTGTCTTTTTTAGCACCTGCGAAGTGAAAATATTCTAGCAATTGGAAAAGAGGACAATGGACTTTACACAATTGACGGTTCTTGTTTTCATTTCACTACTTCTTCAATTTCATCTATCATTGAATCTGGTACTCCAAATAATTTCCTTATGAATACCATATCTTCTAAGCATTTTATGCCTATTAATAAAGAAAAATTTCAGTCTAAAACTTTTACATCTAATTCTTTTTTGTTGCATTCTCGACTAGGACATGCCTCTTATGTCCAATTGTCTCATATTCCTACATTTTTATCTCTTCTTCTCATAGCCATGTTTGTTCTATCTATCCTTTAGCTAAGCAACAACGTCTTCCTTTTCCTACTTCCATTATTCACTCTTCTTTTTCTTTTTAACTCCTTCATCTTGATCTTTGGGGTCCATTTTCCTAACCTTCCTTGACAGGTGCTCACTATTTCTTAACCATAGTAGGTGATTTTTCTAGAAGTACTTGGACATTTTTTCTTCAACATAAATCTTAAGTTCTTACAAATTTTCAATATTTTTGTTCTTATGTTGAAAATCAACTTAGTACCACTATTAAAACTATAAGGACAGATAATGGTACTTAATTTCTCAATGGTTCTTTTATTTCTTTTCTTCTTTCTAAAGGCACTATTCATCACAAAACTTGTCCTTACACCCCTCAACAAAATGGGATCATTAAAAGGAAGCATAAACACCTTCTTGCCATTGCTAGAGCTTTACTCCTACATGCTTCTCTTCCTTTAAAGTTTTGGGGTAAATCAATTTTAACCGCTACTCACCTTATTAATATGTTGCCTACTACCGTTCTTCAATGGAAATCTTCTTATGAAATTCTTTTCCAAAATCCTTCATCTTATCATACTTTGAAAGTTTTTGGTTGCATATGTTATGCCACAAATACTTCTTGTTAGGATGCAAAATAGCATAGTTATTTAGGGTAGTTTTGCTTTACTTTTCCTTAGTTTTTATTTATGTTTGTTTGATTATTGCATTGCTACTTTTATTTTTGTTGTTATTATCTTAATTTTGTGTTTTGTAGGTTCTCTTAGGCTTAATTCATGCATGGAAGTGCATTTGGACACTTTAAAATGAAGAAAGGTACAAGGAAAGCCAAAGGAAGGATGAAGAGGAGTGTGCCGAATCATCACATAGTAGAACCGTGCCGAGTAGTGCTGACTTAGCATGGTGGTGTCGAGTCATAACAGAGAGGAGATGTGTCGAGTTAAGACTTACTCGACATAGTGGTGCCGAGTAGTTTTCATGTCCTTTCATTGCACTCTTTCACATTCACATCCATTTGAAAGGAGCACGAGTTGGGATGTTTAGAGGCCCATAATTACATGAATTTGACTTGGTTTATGTATGAAAAAAATACTTAGTTTTTGTTTAGAAATTATTAGTTTTATTTTTAGTTTTATTGTTGAAAATAAATTAAAGTGTTAAGTGAAAGACATAGCCAAAAGTTCAAGGGAGACATCAAAATGACTATTCAATATCAAGTAACTTCCTAAAGAGCACTGAAGAGTTTATCAACACAATCTTTTTCCCTTTTCTCTAATTAGTTTCTTGATGTTTAAAATACTTCCTTGTTATTGTTTGATTTTGGATAATATGTAGTTTGGCTAAGTCCTTGTTTATTAGAATTCCAAGGATGGATTAATCTTATGAACTACATTCTTATCTTTTATAATGCATGAATGATTTAAATTTAATTGAGTTTTGGATTGTGTTATATATGTTTGATCACCATATATAACTAGTTAATCAAATGTTCATAATGAGAGCTGGGGCATTTTGGTGGAAATGCAATTGAATTTACTTAAATGCTAAGAAAGTACTTGGAGACAAGAAATCCACTTTGAGGGGTTTAAAAATTGGCATGGAACTTAATGGTTTTGGTTTATCTCTACAATGTCATGAGAGTGCTTGTAGACTTTAAATAAAAATACCCTTAATTGACAATAAGAGTTGCTTTTAAGGATTGTTGGTCATATTCTCCAATCATTGCGTGTGTTTATGTATTTTTTAGCTTTTATAGTTCTTGATTAATTCTGAATTGTAATTCTAATATACATTGCCTGAATTTATTATTAATACATTTAGATTAATTAGAGTAATTTGTAATTTTTAGTAATTTTAGGATAGCTAGAACATTTCAACATCTTCTTTTATATTATTTGCCTATCCATTTAAGCATCTACTCAGTTAATATAAAATTGCTCCAAGATTCCCTAGTGTTTGACACCCTTCTTGCTCTATACGTAGTCTTGGAGACTAGGGTATTAAATTTGACCCACATTACTTCTCTCCATAAGAAAAAATTTGATAACAAAGCTATAAAATGCATATTTCTTAGTTATCCACCAGGTCAAAAGGCTTACAAACTTTATGATTTAAATTCTCATTCCATTCTTATTAGTGGAGATGTTAAATTTCGTGAACACTGTTTTCCTTTTCAATCTTCTTCTGTTTCTTTTTCTGATGTTCTTCCTTTGGTTTCTAATTCTGATTCTACAACTTATTCTCCTAATATTTCTTCTTCCTCTCCTTTTCTTTCCTCTCATTCAAATATTTCATCTCTTATACCATCTTCTCCTATTGCTTCCTCTCTTATTGTTCCTTTACTTCCACCTCGCAAAAGTACACGTGTCTGTTAGCATAACTCCACAAGTGTACGGATCATGGCAAGTAATTAAGTGATAAGTAGAGTATTGTTCCCATAAGGAAAGGGTACTAAGTACTAATTGTTAATTGATTTTTCCTAGCTAAAACTAATGGAGAGCTTTCGATATCATCTAAGCATGCTAAAACTAATTACCGTCTATTTTCAAGGTTAAGTCAATTAATTAAGGCTCATTAAGTTCCTTAGCAATTTATTGATCCCCGAAGGATTTGTCTACTTTCATGATCGAGGTTCCTAAGTCTTATGAGTTAGAAGTTAGTAAATTACTCAACTTTTGTTGATAGGAATTTACCCATAAACATGCAAACAATTGGGCCCTTGATTGAAAATAATATATTAAGCACAACTCATAAAATTGAATGAAAATCAAATCATTAATAAAGAAATAAAAATCCCAATAAGTCTAACTAGCTACTCCAAAACCAAACTCTAAAATAAAGTTTAGACAAACATGGCTTTAAAAAGAATTACAAACATAAAATAAATAACAAGAGAATGAAGAAGAAGAATAGATAAAACTCGTTTAAGCGCGCTTCGATCTTCAAACCCTTGTTCGCCTTCTTGAGCTTTAGTTTGTAGTTTTTGGTGTCTAATCCCCTCTATGGCTCTCCATAGCTCTCTTGTATCCCTTTTTATAAGCTAGGTCTTATAGAAAACCTACTTGCACTTGAATTCTCAAAAATGAAGTTTTCTCTGCTCGACATGGCGTGTTCCATCCAGTGTCACGTCCTTCATCTTCCGACATGACTTCCATCATGGCTTGTGTCATCCCATGCTGACCTTCTCATGATTTTTCAATTCGCACAGATGGGAACATGGCTTCTATCATGTCATGTCTCAAACCATGTTGTTGACACCGCATCCATCATGTCGTGTCTAAAACACTACTACATTGATTCAGCTTCCAAAGCATGTCGTGGGCACAAGCATGCCATGACGTATCCCATGTTGTACCAGTCCTTGATTATTTTGGAATTCCTTTTTAGACTGACCTACAAAAAGGAAAATATTTATTAATATTAATTAAAAATCCTAAATAAACCAAAATCAATAGGAAACTAAAATGAAGATCCAACTTAAACTAATGCTTAATTAAACTTAAATTCTTCCCAATTATTACTAACTATTTATTCAAAATTCATTAAAATTCAACTCTAGAAAAAATTTAAAATTACACTCAACAGTGTCATTTCTAAACCTACATGGTTAAATGATTTTATCATAAATTTTAAACATCAACACAAACATCTTGCTCATAATGCATCTCTTCACCCTTTTATTGCCGGTCAATCTTATCCTTTCTCTTTTCAAATAGATCTTACCATTTTTTCTTCTCTTTATCTTTCCTTTATGGCAAATATGTCAACTGAATCTAAGCCCTATAGTTTTGCTCAAGCCATCAAAGATCTTAGGTGGGTTGAGGCTATTCATAAAGAGTTGGATGCCTTAGAATTTGATGGCACTTGGGAGCTTACTTCTTTACCACCCGACAAAAAGGCCATTAGTTCTAAATGGGTTTATAAAATTAAATATCATGTTGATGCTACTCTTGATAGATTTAAAGCCCATCTCGTTGCTAAAGGCTATAATCAAATTGAAGGGCTAGACTATAATGATAATTTTTCCCCAATTGCAAAGCTAGTCACTATGCGTATTTTTCTTATTGTTGCTAAAATTAAATCTTTGCCTATTCATCAGTTAGATATAAATAATGCTTTTCTACATGGACATTTAGATTACGAGGTTTATATGCTTCTTCCTTTGGGATATGACAAAGCTCAACCTCACCATGTATGTAAACTTAATAAATCCCTTTATGGTCTTAAGCAGGCTTCTTGTCAATGGAATACGTTTACTGTTGCCTTATTGCACATTGGTTTTCATCAATCTTCTCATGCTCATTGTTTGTTTACTAGATTTACTTCTGGTAATTTTTGTGCCCCCTTGGTCTATATTGATGATATTTTATTAACTGGTGATGCTAAATCTATTTTGTTGGAGATCAAACATTATTTTCATAAAAAATTTACCATTAAAGATTTAGGGATGCAAAGTATTTTTTTAGGTTTGGAAATTGCTCAATCTTCTCATGGTACTTATATTACTTAGCGAATGTATATTCTTAGTGTCATTTCTGATGTTGGTTTATCTTGTTCTAAGCATATCTTTAGTCCTTTGCCTAAAAATTTAAAATTGCAAGATTCTGGCCCTACTTTTTCATAAACTGATAAGTATTGCGAATTGATTGGTCGCTTGCTTTATATTAATCTTACTAGACAAGATATTAGTTATGTCGTCCAACAACTTAGTCATTTCATGAGTTCTCCTTTTCAACAACATTGAGAGGCTATTGTTCATGTTCTCAAATACTTGAAGCATTGTCCTAATGAAGGTCTTTTTTATTCAGCTGCTTCTACTTTTTAGCTTAAGGCATATTGTGATACAGATTAGGCCTCTTGTTTGGATACTTGAAAGTCTTTGACAGGTTACTGTATTTTTCTTGGTGATTCTTTGATTTCTTGGGAGACTAAAAAGCAAGTTACAGTCTCTTGTTCTTCTACTAAGGCTAGTATCATAGTATGGCTTCCACAGTTTTTGAGTTATAGTGGACCTTTTATCTTTTACAAGACTTTCAGGTTCCTTTTTCTTTGCCTATTTCTTTCTTTTGTGATAATAAAGTTGCTCTTTACATTGCGTCAAATCCTGTGTTCCACGAACGAACGAAACACTTGGATATATATTGATTGTCATATTGTTCGCAATCAGCTTAAAGTTGGCTTTATACAACCTCAACATGTTTCTTCCTGTCAGCAGCCTGCAGATATTTTTACAAAGGCTCTTAGTCTTCATCAACATTCTTTTCTTACTTTCAAATTGGGTCTGATTGATTTTTCTCATCAGCCTCCAACTTAAGGGGGGATGTGTAAATATAGATATTGCTTTTACAATTTTACTGCTGTTAGTTAGTGTAACTTGGTTACAGTAAATAAAAGCTTTGTTGCAATTGTACTATATAAAGAAGATTCTATTAATTGTATTACAGTATCAAGAAATAAAAATATGTTTTCTTTTCTTTCATGTTGTCTGCTTGAACAAAAAATATATTTTTTTATATTCTTTTTTTAAAATGAAAATTAGAGTTCAGAAATAAAAAACGCACCCAAGCATCTCAACTAGGTTGACATACTTTTAACGTTACATCACACTTCTGTCGTCCATTATTAAAATTAAATAAAAATAGAAGAGTTATACAAACACAATCAGAGGCAAAGACCTTAAGAACCTTAACAAAAATGATAAGAAAGCTGCCTATTGTAATCATTACAAATAAAGCTATATCAAAAGCCTAAAGCCGAATCCCACCATAGAAGAGAAGAGGTAGAAATTCCTCATTTAGCAAGTGATCAATCAGTAGCAATATTGCCTTCCCTGTAGATATGAGTCACTCGAATATTCATTTGAAAAGTGTAATAGAAACACTGAAGCCATTGCTTCATAATCTTCCAAGGGACCTGCTTTGATCGATTTTCTTATATTCAATAAGAGGTAAACTCTATATATGTAGTGTTGGATTGTTCATTTATTTGCCACCTAATGTAACTAAAATTGTGCATGTCTTAAGTAGGATTTTGGATTCAAAATTTATGCACGAATAAAATAGGTGTTAGAAGAGTTTTATTTTCTTCGTAGATCCATTCAACTCAAATTTTAAATGAGTCAAAATCTTTATAACTACTGAAAACTAGAGAAATCAGGAAAAAAAATTTGTGCACATCTTAAGTAAATCAGTCCATGAGTATCACCAACTAAACATATTGAGATATACATATAAACGAATTGGTCCCTCGTGAAGCATACATGTATATGGTAGTTTATAATTTAAGACAAAAATCATTTCTTTTAATATATGTATGTATTATGATATATAGTTGGTTCTAATTATTTATTAATTTATTTTAATTAATAAAAAAATAAATAATTAAAATATTAAAATACTATACAATATATTTTTTTTCTTTTTCATATCATAGGAAAATTAATTTACAAATTAAAAATGGCAGGAATTTACTTTCTTTTACTTTTTATAATATCTTTAAAGATAAGAGAACAATATATCTCTCGTTCATTGATTGATTATCTATTTTTTTGAAAATAATTGATTATCTATTCATTAATATAATATAACATGATTATATAAATAAAAAGTTTTCCTAGAATGAATTATTATCCCTACATCATAACGATTTAAATCATAAAAATATAGATATGGATGGGGAATTATAGACTGATATACAGTCCCTCCTCTATGGATTTTGAGGTTTTATCTTTTAGGGTACAATGCTCTCATAAAGGGAAGGTGTGTCCAAAGCCATCAATGAATTTGATTAGGATGTTTTTACCCATCCCCATTAATCAAATTAGTTGAAAGTTAAACGAGAGGCTGCCATATATATAAACACTAACCTACAAAACAAAACAAAACCAAAAAAAAAAAAAAAAAAAAGGGAAATTGCAGAAAGCAGCTAATCTGAAAAGGACAACGCTATTAAATAGAGAATTCAATCACTTTCCTATCTATATTATTCATCAAGTTTTGTAAGCTGTATTTTAAATGTGAGAGTCTAATTAAATTCCAGATACTATCAGAAGGTCCTCATCATTTTTTTTTTTTGGGATTACAATGCATTGCGTTAGGTTCAGTATATATATATATGAAGCTGCATCTTTACCATAAGCAAATTATATTTGCATAAGAGCAGGAATCTCCACCGAGATGCTAAAAATCTGCATATGATAATATATATATAAATATATATAAACAATTTCTGAAATACAGATGAGTGCATGATTCCACTAACAATATCTTTTAGAAAAATCAACTGGGTTTTAAGGATCATGATTATGATGATCGCGATAGAGATATTCACACAAACACTCTAGGTGATATATAAATATGGGCGAGTTCAAGTAAGGAAAGGGATATTTCATTAATTAATTTTGTTATTGACCATGATTATATATTGGACTAATTTTGTTAGATATTAAACCCACAAACGTCTAAGTCATCCATATATCATCATCATTGTATGCAGATTTTTAGCCTCTTGCTGGAGATTCCTGCTCCTATGCTACTATAATTTGCATAGGGTAAAGATGCAGCTTCATTTGCTGAATATGAATATGTATTCATACATATATATATTGAACCTAATGCAGTGCATTGGATTTCACTAGATCCCTCAATGATATATATATATATATATATATATATATATATATATAAACAATTTCTCGAACAGAGATGAGTGCATGATTCCACTAACAATATCGTTTAGAAAAATCAAGTGGGGCTTTAAGGATCATGATTATGATGATTGCGATGGAGATATTCACACGATCAACCACCAGATGATTTACATATATGGGCGAGTTGAAGTAAGGAATATTACATTAATTAATTTTGTTACTTACATGATTGTATATTAGACTAATTTTGTTAGATTTTAATATATATATATATATATATTCTAAATTTAATGCCATATATATTAAACACTTTGGTAGGAATAGAGATTTCCCCTTGTTTAACCTAACATACTTATGCTACAAAAATGACAAGAAGGAATTGATACAACCATTTGTTTGATAATTTAAAAGATATAAAATAAATAAATTTAACCCACTTATCCACAAACATTCTACCCCCAAAATTTAAACTATAATCATAAAATTTTCAATTTAACAAAACTATCATAGAAAATAATCATTGAGCTTTTGTTTTTTGAAAGAAATAATTATTAGATTATAAAGAATGACTCAGCTAGCCTTTCTCACTAAAATGTTCGAACCTCAATCCCACAACAGCACAACTTTTGATCATTTGAACTGCTAGGATAGTATTACTACTACTATTATTATTATTATTATCAGAAAAATTCATTACGTGACTCTCGAATTTTTATGGTTTATTTTATTAAGTCTCTATATATTTATTGTATTTTAAAAAATCTTTAAACATTTATTTGATACACATTGAACCCTTTCCTTGCGAAAAAATAAAAAATAGAATTAATATTTACGGGTTCGATATTATATCAAAAAAATATTTAAGAATTCGGTATTGTATCAAATAAATGTTTAAGAGTTTAATGTTATATCAAATAAAAATTTAAGGACTTTTTAAAATATAATAAATATATAGGAGCTCAATAACACAAATCACGAAAATTTGAGGGTTATTTAATGAGTTTTTTTCAATTATTATTATTATCTTCCTTCAATTACATATAGCTTGCCTTCATGTCACGTGCAGCATTACATATATGTGATCTAATGTTTTGTATATATTTATTGGTACCCTACTCCAAGAAAGTGGATCCTTAATTTATAACTAGCCGTGTATATGTGCTTTATGCATACTATATA
>CATIWM010666052.1:0-10244 GCA_949671775.1 Mallotus repandus
AATACATATATGTACATACATATATATATTTTTAATCAACTTAACCAATTTAAGTCCTACATATGTATATATTTTAATAATTCAATTCCAATTCTTAGCTTCCTAATTCTTATTATGGACTTAATTGTAAACATTTACAAACTTCTCCTATTTAACATTAGAATTAATACCACACATATCTCATATATTTCTCATGTCTATATGTTATGCATGTTATGCAAATAATGTAATTTATTAGGTGGGCGTTACACTTCATCCCAACAAAGAGGGGATCTACTCTTTCTCCTGAACAAAGCTTTATATGGTACCATCCTAATACTGCTATGGTAGTTGTTATTGTAAGCAAACTCTACCAGTGGCAAATGATCATCCCAACTACCTCCAAGATCTATTACATACATTCTCAACATATCCTCAAATGTCTGGATCGTCCTCTCAGATTGACCATCTGTCTGAGGGTGAAAAGTAATACTAAAATCAAGTCTAGTGCCCGTTGCTTCCTGCAACTTCTACCAAAATTGAAAGGTAAATACAGAACCTCTATCAGATACAATGGAAACAGGCACTCCATGAAGGCACACAATATGCTTGACGTATAGCTTAGCCAACTTGGCTACAGGATAAGTAGCTTTAACTGCCAGAAAATGAGTTGATTTGGTTAGCCTATCCACTATTACCCAAATGGAATCATATCTATTCTTTGAATGAGGCAACCCTATCACAAAATCTATAGTAACTCTCTCCCATTTTCACTCAGGAATTGGAAGAGGCTGAAGTTTCCCAGAAGGCTTCTGATGCTCAGTTTTCACTTGCTGACAAGTGAAACACTTAGAAACAAACTCTGCTACATCCTTCTTTATTCCATCCCACCAATAAAGAACCTTTATGTTGTAGTACATCTTGGTAGCACCTAGATGTATACTGTAGGCTGCATAATGAACTTCTTCTAGGATCTATTCTCTCAAATTATCCACATCAGGAACACACAATCTTCCACTGACCCATAAACACCTTCATCATCAAGGTTGAAATCAGTGAATTTCCCCTCACGAATCTTCTCCATAAGCTCTATCAGAATAGGCTCTCGGCTCTGTGCTGCATTAATCCTATCCCTGAACACTAATCTGATTCTGAACTGAGTTAGCAATCCACCTGATCTGCTTATCTTCATCATCAATCCTTAATCCACCAACTTATGTAACTCTTGAATCAAAGGTCTTCTCTCCACACTAATATAAGCAAGACTACCCGAGGACTTTTTACTCAAGGCATCTGCTACCACATTATCCTTGCATGCATGGTACAAGGTGTCACAGTCATAATCCTTTAGAAATTACAACCATCTTCTTTATCTAAGATTCAGATCTCTCTAGTAAAAATATACTTCAAACTCTTGTGATTAGTATAAATTTCACATGTTACCCCGTACAGATAATGCCTTTAAATCTTAATAGCAAAGATTATTGCAGCCATCTTTAGGTCGTGAGTAGGATAATTTTGTTCATGCTTTTTCAATTGTCGAGAAGCATAAGCTACTACCCTTCCATTCTGCATCAACACACGACTTAGGCCAACTCTGGAGGCATCACAGTACCCTATGAACTTATTTACTCCATTGGGCAAAGTCAACATTGGAGCTATAGTCAACTTTTCCTTTACCAGTTGGAAGTTGTTCTCACGTGTGTCTCACCACACAAACTTCACATTCTTCTAAGTTAGGCAGGTCATAGGTTTTGCAATCCTTAAGAAATCCTGGATAACCTCCTATAATAACCTGCCAAACCCAAGAAACTCTGAATCTCAGTGACTATTGTCAGTCTAGGCCACTCAAATGTTGCCTCTATCTTCTGTGGATCAACCTGAATGCCATCTTTAGATATTACTTGCCCAAGGAATGCTACACTCTCCAACCATAAATCACACTTCGAGAATTTAGCATCAAGCTAATGTTCTCTTAATATCTGTAGCACTGTCCTCAGGTGATATACGTGCTCTTCCATACTCTTTGAATACACCGGTATATCATCAATGAACACCACTATAAACTGATCCACAAATGGTCTGAACACCCTGTTCATCAGATCCATGAAAGCAGCTAGTGCATTAGTTAATCCGAAGAACATCACCAGAAACACATAGTGGTCATATCTAGTACGGAATGTCATTTTAGGAATGTCAGCTTCCCTGATCCGTAACTAATGATAACCCGACCTCAAGTCAATCTTGGAGAAGAACTGTGCACTCTGAAGTTGGTCAAATAAATCATCTATCCTCAGAAGAGCATACTTATTCTTAACTGTCACCTTATTCAGCTCTCTGTAATTAATGCACAGTCTAAGTGTATCGTCCTTCTTCTTCACAAACAGGACTAGTGCACCCCAAGGAGAAGTGCTGGGTCTTATGAAACTCTTGTCTAATAATTCTTGCAACTGCTCCTTTAACTCTTTTAACTCTACAAAAGCCATTTTATAAGGTGGCATAAAGATAGGAGCTATGTCTAGGACCACATCAATATAGAATTTGATCTTCTTATGAGGTGGTAAACCTAGTAACTCATCAGGAAAGACATCTGAAAACTCAAATACTACTGGAACATCTGAAATGGATGTCTTCTCCACTATAGTATCCCTGACTAATGCCAAATATCCCTAACATCCTTTTCTCAGCATATTCTTAACCATAATGGCGGAGACAAGAATCTAAGGTGCAAAACTCTTGTCAACCACAAACTTAAATTTCTCATCATTCAAAATTCTAAAAATCACCTCTTTACTCCGACAATCAACAGTGGCATAGTGCTAAGACAACCAATCCATTCCCAGGATGACATCAAAGCCAATTACACTCAAAAGGACTGAATCCACAAATAACTCTCTAAATTTTAGCCCTCAGCTCGGATGCTAATATATACTGAACTTAATCCTATAATATACAATTCTACCATTCTCCACTTATATTATATCACGTTTACAATATGACGTGATAAATTGGAGAGTTCATGGTATTCTTCTCAATTGACCGCTCTTCTCTTACTCTGTGCAATAGTCGCCATATGTAATTATCCTTCCTTAAAGGTGGATAGAAGTATCTTAGAAATTGCTCTTTAAACTCCAACCATGTCACAGTAGTCACATAAAACTAATTTTGACTGCATGTACCAATCTTATGCTGCAGTCAAAATTGACAACTTCACCATCAAAGAGTACAAAAGTGTTTCGTCCGTATTAGACATCTTCTGATTCCTTCATGAAAGCATATTCAAAAAACTTGTCATGCTTGGTTAAGTGCTACCAAGCCCTCATTAATCGTGGCTATCCCAACCATAAATTCTGTAAGTTTGAGTTCAAAGGCTGCATGTACCTCTTACAATAACTACTTTAGCCTTTGAGTTACAGCTGCCTCTGACCTACTGCTATACTAGATAGGTGTAGTAGGGGCTAAAACTAGAATCAAAACTTCAACTTGAAAGGACTGCTTATCAATATATGTTGTCTCTGTGGTAAAAGCAATTTGCGATCACCTCACTTGAAAAGATGCGGAAACCAATGAGATTCAAAACATGGAATATACGTGGAACTGATATATCCTGAGCTCTCTGCTAAAACAAAGGCTGCATAGGTGGTACCGCCTAAGGCATAGCTACTACACCCTGCTGAACTCCTAGTGCATAGGCAGCTTCCTCAAAACCCTAGTCTGTTGGTTCCTCATCCTGCAGCTCTCTCTGTCTACAGCAACCTGTCGCTCCTCTAGGTCTTCCTCTACCCTTACCACTACGCCTAGCTGGCAGCTCAAGAGGTAAAGCTTCATCTTGGTAAGACTCCATTCTCGGCCTCATTGACCGGAGGAGCGACTCGTGCTCGCCACATTCCGATAGGAAAAGAAATAAAACACACAATAGATGCAATTCAGGCAACAACAGACATCCAAACGGTTATGCAAAAATCTAAAAGCAATGAAGAATTTTCAAAGACGTAGTCGAACCTAATTGCTGCAGTAGTTTTAAAGAAAACTCAACTCCACTAACCTAGGCCCACACTACTAAACCTAGACTCTGATACCAACTTTGTCACGACCCAAACCCGGGAGTCAAGACCAGTACTAGGGGACGGGAATTCACACGAATCTGGAACTCGTAGCAAGCCTTAAACACAAATTAAACATCAAACATAATCACAAAAAAATACCTCAGAATTAAAACTTTTAATAACATAAAGAAACCTCCATAAATAATATATAAATAAAATATTTTACAAACATTCAACTACACTATCTCAGTCACTACTAATAAAGTGTACTACAACAAATACGTACTACTACTGCAGCGTCTATAAATACAAGAAAGTTCATATTAAAAATTTACATAAGTTAGCCGAGGAGAAAAGAGTCCGGCGAAGAGTAATACTAGGAAAGGTCTGACGAGAAGAATCCTGAAAAAATAATTGAGGGGGGTCAGACCTCACTGAGTGAATTATTATTATATATATACATGCAACCAAAGCATACAGACAACCAAGCATCAATATAATATATTTATATTTATATTTATTTAATTTATACACGTATTTCAGGCAAATGCTCAAAAACACTTTTCATATAAACATAGGGGATGCAAAAAAGTGGAGGATCAGAGAAGAACTCTAAGAATGTCCGGAACCTCAATACTGATCCTCATTGGCCATCAAGCCCACTTAAATCCAATAATATTTCTCTTTTCCAATTTAATAGTGGACTGGCCTCGACACACTAAGTCAACCGAGCTTCAACAGTCTCGCTACCGGTAAGACTGGCCCCGAGACACTAAGTCAACCGAGCTTCAGCAGTCTCACTACTGGTATGACTGGCCCCAAGAAACTAAGTCAAACTAGTTTCAGCAGCCACACCACTCTCGACCATAAATCTCAATAAATCATTTAATCATTTCACACATCAATCATTATATCATAACTTATAATCTAGCGTATTGTTGCGCAACAGTCCTAGTGTAGCCCACTAGGTAGCACGTTCTACTATTATCCTCCAAAATATCACATCACAAATAAAATAAATAAATCATATTAAAACGTGCACCGCATCCAATAATCATATATATATATATATATATATATCAAAAATGACAATTAACATTTAATGAAATATAACATATTAAAGTGCACCTTTATCAAGATATGGATGCCAATAATATTTTCTATATGCAATGCATACATATAATAATAACTCACAAGTGTGCACTCCTCTATTATGGTTCAACTGGCCCGGTCCTAAAGGCCTAGCTCACGGTGCAGCTAAGAGAAAAATAATAATAAATAAATAAATAAAAATAAATTTCTAATTTTTACTTTATGGATTTCTAAAGAACGATTCGATCTAGGACACGACTCGACTAAGACTCAAAACTCAACACAAACCCGATGTCATGTTTTACGAAAAATCTACCAAAAATTCAGCAGAATCTCCTTTGTAAAACAGACGTCTCTCTACTAAAAGTAGAGTCGTTCTTGCACGCAAACACACTTTAAAATTATCCTCAACTTCACATCTCTAGTTGGGCCCCCGAACTACAAATTACGCCAAACCGAGAATCAAAATCACAATATATATGTAAAAATATTATAATTTGTCAAATCACCAAAATATCTCATAAAAATATTAAAAACATTTATTTTCCAAATAAATAATAAAATTTCAGTTCACAAATAATATTTGCTAATAAAATCCATTAATAGCATAAAATTTCCATTATACAATTAATTTAGCATAAATTGTAAATGATTATTAAAATCACTTATCAATATCATAAAAATAATAAAATGCTCATTTAAACTAAAGAAATTAATAAATAAGTTTATTTTTCATATATTTTTCCAAAATTATGACTAATTAATAATTAATTGGAGATAACTATAAAAATTATTTTTTTGTTCCTTTATTAATCGAAAATAATCTAAAACCGGATAATTAACAACAATTTCAATTAAAATCAAATTATTTGCTAAATTCCAACAATTTAACGAAATTTACTAATAATTAGCTAAAAATAGGACATAATTCATAAAAGTTATTTTAATACTATTTATTACTCAAAAACTGTCCAAATCATAATAATTAGCAATAATTTCAACAAAAATATAAAAATTACTAATTTTTTCAAAAATTCACTTTTCAAATAAATATTCAAAAATTTATAATAAAAATTCTACACACAATTTCAATAAACTTCCTTCACGAAGTTTAATCTATATAATATATAGAATTTATTAAAAATATAAAAAATTTTCCGACCCGGGACTGTCCGAAACAGTATCATAAATAGTAATCCCGAACCCGAAAAATTTCAAAAATTCAGAAAAATAATTAAAAATCACCAATAGCAAGATCACAACCTCTAGATTAAATAATCACAATGGAATTATATCTAATAAAATCAAATTCAAACTCAATTTCATAAATAACTAAAAATACATAAAAATATTCGTCAAATATTTTACGGACGTATATCGGATGTACGGTTAGGGGCTACGGACTCCTGACATTGAGAGGAACAAACTGGAACCAACTTCGCTGCCTGAAACTCGTCAGAACAGTGCCAAATCACAAAAAGGTGCCGACTAAACATTGACAATTCTGCACCAATCTAATCTACTTCTTAAAAAAAATGGACACCACCAGAAGAAAGAGGACGTCGAGATGAGTCTATAGCTCGAATTTGAGGTCGATTGGAGGTCATTTTGGAGTTAAATGGAGGAAAAGAAAAGTTCAAGGACCTAAAAGACATTTACCAAATAAAAACCCAAAATTTCTCCCCGTTATGCAGACCCTCGTACCTTTTATAAAAGGATATTGCCATGTGTCAACATTTCTATGGCTTCTTTTCTTTTTTTTTTTTTTCAAAAAGCATAAAAAGATAAAAAAATTAAAATTATTTAATTTAAAATTACATGTAATATAATATTTATTAAAAGCACAAAAGAACATTTCAAATACTATTTTTAATTTAAAGTATCTTCTCTATATTTATTCTCCACCACATAAATATATCCATATATATTTATATATTTAACTTTATTTAACGTGTATTAAAATACACTAAGTCAATAATTTATATAAATAATAATATTAATATTGGTAATTTTAAAATAATATTCAACATCAAAAATTTTAAATTAAATTTCACTAATAACCAAATATCAAAATTAATAAAATATTTATTAACACTGTAAATCTCAAAATCAAAGTCTATAATTGATAAAAATTCGGGTTATAACATATTCAAACATGGATAGTCATTTGATATTACGCCACTAATTTTTATGTAGGATAGAACAATTGTAGTATGGAGGTTTGAGGAAGTTGAATTTAAACAACACTTTCAATTTTCATGTGGTCATATTGGTGCTATATATTACTTGCTTGAATGTTGGATTAAATAATTATTTATTATCCAATTCTAAAAATGGTACTGTAAGAGTAATTTTTTCAAATTTATAGATCATGTTCTAAGTTTTAAATTTTATTTTTTTATTTATTGTTTATATTTTCCTTAATTTTTTCAGTTCGGTGGAATGCATTGCTTGAAAAAAAAATAACTTGTGGTAACTATTGACAAGCCAAATGTCACTACCTTTATATGTATGGGATAATATGTTATTCACATATTCTTTGAATGAGATAACTGTGTCTTCAATATATATATATATAATTGAAGGTGGTGGTGGTCTTACACCATTCGAGCTTATGACTATTTGGATGAGATAAATTAAATCATTATACAATTTACATTATGTATTATTTATTTAAAATTGTATTTGAAAGTATATATTATAATATTTGGGAACTAATTTTTGACAACCTACAAAATTCATTTATTTAAGTTTGTTTTGAATTGATTTTGAATTCAGAAGAAAAAATTGAAAGCATTTACTTCGACAATTGAGATTGATCATTTAAAGTTCTACTAAAGAGCAAGGTAAAAAATTTCTAAGCTACCTTTTACAATTTATCATTATGTCCAATATTGCACATTTCATTGGACAAAGTATTTGTTTTTCATGTTGTTAGGATTGTTGCCAGTGCGATTATGAATCATTTTTAATTTTCAATTCTCATATTTATTTGTACCGATTTAGAATAAGATAATCAGTAGGTTAATTTAGAAACCAAAATATTATTCTATTATTATTATTATTATTATCTTTTTTTTTTTTTGCTATTGTGGGAAATTCTTTGTGCTTCTACAATTAAAGATGATAGAGAGATCTATTTGGCATCTTTAAGTAAGAATTTTGAAAATTCATATCTTTGATTTTAATGAAGTATATGGGTGATGAGATATTTTTAATATTTATTTAGAATTTACCCCTTTTTTAGTCATTGGTAAATATTTTTTTAACTTTTTTTGGTTTAGTTTTAAAAGGGTGAGCATTGTAAAGGTCACAGCATGTATTCATGCCATAAAGTTTTATAGAGAAGTTTCTGAAGCTGGCCATAGTATGGAGAAGTATTTATTTACTGGTGATTTAGATACCATAGTTGATGAGGTGGGAATTTTCATAGTTTTTGTTTCTACATTGTAAAACTCTGAAAGTTTCTTCAAGCTAGTTCTTTTGCTTTCTTTTTTATTTTTTTTTTATTTATAACTGTTTTCTTTTGTTTTGTTTTGGGTCCAAGATTGTATATCATGCACCTGATTTTGAAATTGAATGGAAACAATATAGCCTAAAATTTCTTCTCTTATTTACCTTTGAGCTGCAACAATTCAACACAATGCTGAAAATATAGTCTAAAATCAAGACAAACAAAAACAATATAATATCTATATATATATATATAAATACAATCTTATTATTGTGTTGATACCATTATCTATATTTACAAATGGACAAGAGCTCTTGCATATGATTCTTGTCACATCCGTATCCTCGGACATGCTAAATTGAAGATTTGTTATTATTAAATAATTAATTAAGTCCCAAATTGATGGAATTGATCCATGGAATGGCGTAATTTATAAGAAATAAAAGAGATAAGGGTTCAATTGAAAGGAAATTAAGATTTAAGAAGGGTAGAAGAAAGAAAGAAAGAATAAGGGTGTATTTAAAAGAAATGCATAAGGTGTCAAGTGAATTGCATGAAAACGGACACATGTCTCTTTGTAAATAAATAAATAATAATAATAATAATAATAATAATAAGTAATAAATAAAGGATTTTTTGTGTATAATTTGGTGAGGTGCTGAGGCATGTAAGTCTCTCCTTACAAAAAAAAAAAAAAGGCATCTGTTTTTTTTATAAAAAAAAAAAAAAAAAAAAAAAAGAGAAATTCTTCTTTGCGTTAAGAAGAGAAGAACGTGAAAAAGGACAGCAATGGGAGGCAAGACATCTTGCATGTAAATGGAGTTGAGTCTCAAGTCTTTGTTTCTCCTCTAGAAGCAAGTATCAAAAATCAAATTACTTTGGAAGTTGAAGATCAAAGTGAGCTAGAACAGTAAAGAGAATTTTAAAAAAAACAGAACAAAGAGCTTTGAATTGGTTGAGTTTCGGGTAGATCAAGCAATCACTAAGGTAAGAAACATTGGGTGATTAGAAGGATTAATGTAGATTGTAGATTAGATTAGATTAAAGTTACATGCATAGAGATATAGATGGAGAATTATAGCAGAATTCTTAAAGTTGCATGTTGTAAATATTGAGTTTTGAGCAAGAACTAAGAAGTTCTTTGTGAATGATGATTAGGAGCTGCTTGTGGCCCTGGAAGTGAGTCTGTCAAAGCAGTGAGGGATAAAGAGAAGACTAGCTTTGAATGTGAGTGGTATTCTGCATCTTGTCTTGTTCCAATTTTCTGAAAAATTTTGTTGAGTTTCTCCAGCTGAAGGTTCTGTTTTGATGTTGATGAACTTCATCTCCTTCTCTTGAATCGATTCTATAATTGCTTCTGAATCCTTATTGTTATTGAATTTCATATTCTTGTTGTTACTTTCTTTGTGAAACATGGCTGTTTTGAGAACCATTGGAATTGAATAATTTCGGTACCTTTCCTCTTTATTGAGCTTTGATTCTTAGAACAAACCTGAAACTTATGTTTCGGTGCTGCTCTTGTTATGGAAATTATTTGTTGTTGTTGTTTACTTTAAATCACTGTTAACCTTGTAAGTTTGCTGTCATAGAATTTATTGTTGTGCAACCCAACGTTGCTGCTAATTATCATAGAGAGGAAAGGAAAGAATTTTGTGAGTTTTGCAGCTGTCCTA
>CATIWM010666061.1:0-11885 GCA_949671775.1 Mallotus repandus
TTTCTCCCTACTTTTCTGATTCTTAGCCACCAACCAAAACACACCCATTGTTCTTTAATTTTCACATATTTTTTTCAAGTTTTAGCCATAAATCAGATCCAAATAAATCAAAATCACATACAAACACAATAAAAGCCACAAACTTTCATCAATGGTGATCACCTTATGAGGGGAATCAATATTGCATCCATCAAACTATTTACTCTTCTACTCCAGTCTCTTTTTTTATTTGGTTTATTTTATTTTTATTTTATTTGATCTTATTTTTTTGATTTATTTATTTATTTTTGTTTGTTTATGTTTCATGTTGGTGGGAGTAACTTAAATGGAGAGGCGGAGACAAGGCCAACCATGAAGATCCATGGAATTCCATGGATTAAATCATGTATCTATTTTGTGTAATTCCCTTTAGGTTTATTTATTTATATAATTTTATTTTATCTAAGCTTTGGATTTGTATTTTAATTTATTTTAATTTTCCAATAGTAGTTGTTGTAATAGCCCCATTAGTGGGAATATAGTGAAATCTTTATTTTTCCTGCACTTTAAAATCAATTAGTAAATTACCTTGTCCAACTTCCACTAAGAGTAAGTCTAGTTAATTTCTGTGTCAAGAACTCTCTTCAGTTAGTTCACTCACTCCTCTACGTCTTTAATACAAGGGAATGACAAGTGTAAGATTGATTCAGTTTTCCATGATCATAGTGTCTTGACAATAATTTCATGAATTAAAACAATCAAAATGCCAAATGGCATTGATAAATCCTTTTAGAATGATAGACTTGAGATTAGCTCTATTCCCCAAAGAATACTGAAGACCCTAGGATCACCATCTCCATGAAAGAAAACTATAAAAAACTGGGGGTAAAATGTAAATATATTGGGAGCAAAATAGTGAGTCTAATAGATTGGGAGCAAAATAGTGAGTCTACACTCAAAGAATGAAGATGAACACTAAAATATAAAAGTCGATAAAAGAGTTATAGGGGCAGAAAAAAGTGAACTAAAGTAATAAACTATAGTTCATAAATATAGCACAATCATCAAGTCATGGACTTCATCAGCCAGCTGGTCATCTATCAAAGGAACTACATCAAAAGCTCTAGCACCAGAAGTACCAATCTCGAAGCACTAAATGCTTAAATCTGCAAGTTATTGATAACGCACTTTGTTCTCATATTCCAAGTTGCGAGTATAACTCGGCTCAAATAAAAGACCTATTAGGATAATGCATATCATACATATCATGCATAGACTTGCATACATCTATTTTGAGATACTTGTTTTCCATAGTAAAAGATCTTTAGGACAAGTTAAGGTTGTGCAAATACTCTGATACTAACATTCAAAATTAGTGCAAAAGTATAGGAAAGTAGTCAGAGTTTAGAGAAGTGAAAATAGGAGGAGTGACCTGATGCTCAATGGGCCTAGTTAACAAAGAGATATCATTGATGTTAGCAGTCGTAGAAGCCTCATCCTAGGCAATCTCAAGAGGTTGGATAGGAGGCTCGAGCTCTTCAGACTCAACATCCATCACTATAGCTTCATATGGAGCATCATTTGGAATATCACCTGAAGCCTTCAGCAAGAAGAGAAACTACTCCCACAAACTATGAAAGGAATGTTAGGAGGAGATATGAGGGCCATTGTCATAGAATTAACGAGAATGGCAAAAAGAAAAATCCAACCCTAAGCCATGACCTCAATGATAGAGTATCAAGACCCTTGTGATCAGAGACATCATCACAATAATAAAAAAGGGAATAGTACAAAATAACGAAGTTGCATTCTAATAAAACTGCTTAACATGCAAACAGACCAGACTAACTTATAGTATTTTGTGCAGGGAAAATAAAAGGGAAAGAAGAAGGGGAAAGAACCAGCATGACAACAAGAATGGGCAAGAAGGCAAATACCAATCGCTCATCAAAATATCACCATGTGTGACAAACATCCTAATGAGTGCTCAGGGGAAGTAACAAAACACTATCCCTTTAGTTTCTGTATTAAAGTGCATCCTAAAAAAATAAACATAAAATAAAAATAAAAAATAAAAAAAAGAAAAAGAAAATTTCAAAAATTCAAAGTAAATTCATCCAATTCATGAGATCATGTGCAAAAAAACTCATCTCATGGACTTTGATTTTAAGGGCTCTCTTTTATTAGCCTCGTAGAGTTCAGATGTTTGATTAACGATTTTGTGCTGAGACTTTCTAAACTCTAATCAATCTAATGCTTGCTTTACACTCGAATAAGGGAATAATAAACAAAAATAAAATCTATGGATTTGCAGTATAAATTGCTTGAATTTTAGTTTTTGAATAATAAATGTGCATCTAATTCACTCCAATGCTCGAATGAGTACGAATACAAAATCCCTTGACGATATCCATGTTGATTAATACAAGAAAGGCAGGGGAATACTAAAAGGAGAATCAAAATAAGAGCAAACACTTCTAATATATTCCAATGCTCAGAAATGAGTAAGACTATCAATGTAAATCCTCTGGCGGTATCCACGCTGAGTAATATAGGAAATTTTAGGGAACACTGAAAGAGGCATCTAATATACTCCAATGCTTGAATGAGTATGAGTACAAAATCCCTTGACGGTATCTATGCTTAGAAAATTAGGAAAAGATGAAAGGGATGGCATCAGGTCACTCAACGAGTATCGTCCCCAGCAGAGATTCTAGGTTTGGGAGATTGCATCTACTTTTTGACTATTTATCATTATAATACTCGATACATGGCTACTGTAGCCCCTTAGTTATGGTAATGATAGTTGATATATGCACATTCACATAAGCACATTGATAATAATGGAAAATAAAGGAGAGTAAGTATGATTATTTACAGGGCTTTCCTAGTAAATATGCCTGCAAAATAGAGGTTAGCACAACTATGTGCGATTCCATTCATACATCCACTCGAATAACAATTAAGAAGGGAATATTTACTTAATCAAAAGAGTAAATATAGGCATAATCATGTGCATTTGTAGGAACTATTAGGAAATATTTCTAAATAATAGAGAAAAAATGGAAAATGCAGGATTGCATCATTGGACCATAAAATGGAAGCTTTAGCTCAGAAATATGAACTTTCACATTATTGAATGCATTTTGATGCAAAAATGATGATTTATTATAAGCTAAAATAAAGCAAAGATTATTCAATCAGCATGTAGATTGCCAGTCTCACCACACAATCACAACAGTTTCTCAATTGTTTGTGGCAATAAAAGTAAAATGTAAACCAATGAAATAAACGTGCAAAAATGATTATTTGGTCCTCAGATTTGACTGAGTTTGTTTTTGAGTATTATAAAGCTTTAGCTTCACAGAATTTTCAAGTTTTCCTCGTCTAGAGGTTGAAAATGACATGTAGAATGTAAATACATATACCTTTGAAGCATGCTTTGACAAAGATGTGGGTGGGTTTGGATCAAATCAGTCTAAAAAATCCTACGAAAAATGTAGTAGCTGAGCCAAGAAGTGTGTAAATTACGACTCCTGAGTCTTCAATTCAACAGTGTTTTAGTGTGTTTGTTGGCTCTGGCTCTAGCTCTGGCTCCCCCTAAATGGGAGATAGAGACCCCTATTTATAGGGAAAAATAGTGAAAATATGCATGATCATGCATCCCGAGGCACGTGATCATGCATAAGGGCGCATGGTCACATGCTCTGATGTGTGGTCACACGCGTCCTCGTGCTGTTTTTGAGTCTTTTGTGCATGTTTTTAGGGGTTTTGGGACCTCCCAAACGTGTTTTGGATGTCCGTTTCATCAAAATCAGCTTCCCACTTTCACGAAGTTAAACTCCAGTCTTATGAGATGAACGCCGATTTGACGTGTTGCATGTTTTGAGCGATGGTTGCTCAAAATGACCTACTTATCGTTAAGATAATTCATAATTTGTAAAATCGGAGTGCGACTTAATGATTCGGTAGCCAGTTTTGCTCTCTAGAGGCTCGATTCAATTTTTTTCAGACTCATGGCACCCTCTAAAGGTGGTATGAATGAATAAATACTTGTCATATTCGGGGAGATATTTTCATCATTGGACCTTTTTGGGGACAGTCAAAACTAGATGTATGATAGTTGCCACATGATTTATGTGTGTTACAGTCTAGTACTGATGTCAATATATGTGAAGCGATGCAGAGATGCAAGAACAGTTTTAGGAAGAGGTACTTACCTGATGGTGAGTCGTATAGTCTTTTAACATTAGGCCCATTGTTATTTTTGTTTGGTTGGAGGAGTCATCGCCTGTTTCTCTGTGCTTTTACAACCTCCTCAGGTAAGGCGAGATGATGCTTTGGTAAGCTTCCTTGGTGTCAAGCAAATGAAAATGCTGCTATAACCTATCGAGGTGTCAAGAAAGTACTACTATAACCTATTGAGGTGTCAAGCAGATGGAAATGCTACTATAACCTACTGAGGTGTCAAGCAAGTGATAATGCTACTATAACCTACTGAGGTGTCAAGCAATGAGAATGCTATTATAACCTACTGAGGTGTCTAAAAGATACTACTGTAACCTACTAAGGTGTCAAGCAAGTAAAAATGCCTCTAAGCATATGAAAATGCTACTAAGCAGTGAAAAATGCTACTAAGCAGTGAAAAATGCTACTAAGCAGGTGAGAAATGCTATTGAGCAAATAAAAATGCTACTAAGCAGTTAAAGATGCTACTAAGCATTTGAAAGATGCTACTGAGCAAATGAAAATGCTACTAAGTAGATGAAAAATGCTACTAAGCAAATAAAAAAAACTACTAAGCATTGAAAGATGCTACTAAAGAGGTGAGAAATGCTTTTGAGCAAATAAAAATGCTACTAAGCAGTGAAAGATGCTACTAAGTAGTGAAAGATGCTACTAAGCATTGAAAGATGCTACTGAGCAGGTGAAAAATGCTACTAAGTAAATAAAAATGCTACTAAACAGTGAAAGATGCTACTGAGCAGGTGAAAAATGCTACTAAGCAAATAAAAATGCTACTAAGTAGTGAAAGATGCTACTAAGCAGGTGAGAAATGCTATTAAGCAAATAAAAATGCTACTAAGTATTGAAAGATGTTAGTGAGCAGTAATGATGCAGTGATGATATCATTGTTTGTCACGTCATGGATGTACTTCTTGTGACATAATGATGCGATTATCGTAGATACGATGTGTTTAGTCATGTTTGCTATGTTTTTTCTCTTTTTGTAAATGATGTTATGGCTTTTTGAGACACTGATGTCAAATGCAGTGCGTAGTGTTCATGTTCATGTAATTTGTGCGTGTTTTTCTACTAGAATGCATGTTTAGGACCCTAGGAATGCATATGTGGAGGTCTTGAAGTATGCACACAAGTGCATCGGGGTGCGTGATGATGCATGTCTGCATGTGATCGTGTAATCCAAAGGCCTTTTGTGCCTATATAAGGCGCTTATTTTTTATGTTTGTGGAGGTTCTTACCTATTTTTCGGTCCTGTGCAACTTCTTTTTGCATTTTTTGAAGCATTTTTCCTTCTTTTCTTCTTATTATGTTGGTGTTCAAAAATTATGGATTTTCCTCCTATTTCTGATGACTATAATGTGTGGATAACACTTCTTTCTCTTTTGTTAATATTGATTTGGATATAGGTGGTATGGATTTTTTGCAGGTTGGTACGAGGACTTCTGCTACTGCTAGAGTTACAGAGAGTGCTGGGACTAGTGGTGTAGCTTTTCCTCATCGATCAGGCACTCGGAGTGATCATGGTCCACCTTGACTTTCCCGGGGAGGTATGATTCCTATAGTTTATAGTTTGGAGACCCATACTTGGACTATTCATCATTGCCAGGTCAGTTCTTGTTTACTTCCTCTGTAGCTTTTGTTGTTGTTTAGCTCTTGTTAGCTTTGGTTGTGTGAAGTTTTTATTGTAGTTTAGCTCTTCCTGTAGTTTACTTAGCTTTGGCTATTTGTGAAGCTTTTGTTGTAGTTTAGCTTTTGCTATAGTTTAGCTCTTGCTGTAGGTTAGCTCTTATTATAGTTTACTTAGCTTTGGTTATTTGTGAAGCTTTTGCTGTAGTTTAGCTCTTGTTTTTACTTAGCTTTGGCTATTTGTGAAGCTTTTGCTGTAGTTTAGCTTTCGCTATAGTTTAGCTCTTACTGTAGTTTACTTAGCTTTGGCTGTTTGTAAAGCTTTTGCTGTAGTTTAGCTATTGCTGTAGTTTAGCTATTGCTGTAGTTTAGCTCTTACTGTTATTATTTCACATTGTTTTATTTATTAACTACCCTGATTTTAGTTTTATTCCTATAAGAATGATGATGAGAGATGTTTTAGTGACTGATGAGTGCTTTAAATGATTTACCTTTTAGTCACAGTCTCATGGGCTTGTCATTCAGTTGCCTGCTAGCTTTAATAAGGTTAGCTTGTACTATCAGGGTCTTTCACCGTGTGTGAAGGATATGGTTGCTAGGAAGGGTTTTTATGGCATTATTTTTACCCTTACTTATAGTTCTTATGTGTCAAGCTAGGTTGCAATGTGTGCTCTTGTTAAATGGTGGATGGACACTACCTATACTTTTCATTTACCTTTTGGAGAGATGGCTATTACTCTATTAAATTTTATTGCCATTACTGGGCTGAGTTTCTTTGGGGAGCCTATCCCTTTAAGTAATGAGGCGTATAGCTATGTGGTGGTGAGGAATGTGTGGTTGAAGGTTCTGTTTGGGGTCACTACTTTTGTGAAGTCTGGTTGTTCTTCTTTTATTTGGTATACAGAACTGGTGGATAAGGTTAGATCAAGACATGATGTTAGTCGTGTTAGTTCGAAGTAGCTAGCCCGATGTTTCATGTTTTAAATTCTTAGGGCCATTATTATTCTGAATGCTTTAGGCACCGGTTATCTATAGTTATTACCCATTCTGAAGAACTTGAGAGACTTGTTGAAAGATAGTTGGGTGTGGCTGCTTTTTCCTATATGTATTCTAGCTTAGATGTTGCTTGCATAGGGGGTTCACAGATATGCAGCTGCTTATTTGTGTTGGATGTGAGTGTGATCTTTTGTTGTTATTGATTATTTTATTAATTTTGGATGTTCTAACTTTTTCTTTTGACAAATTTGGGCTTATGAGCTTGGAGTGCTTCCCTGTCTTACTATTGATCACTTATTTGAGAGGAGTTTTCCACGTCTCCCATAGTGGATTCTGAAGACTTTTGATTTACTTGAGAGCCCTGCGGAGGCTAAAGATTTCCTAAGTAGATTGGCCCAGAGAAAGGTATGACGAATTTTGATATTAGTTTTCTTATTCTTTGGTAATCTTTTGCTTATACTGCTTATTGGACAGATCCATGCCCGTTGGTGTTTGGAGAGAGAGGACTGGTCGGCTGAGATGGCATTAGCTTGGTGCTTGACACAGAGGAGAGTCTTATTGGCTGGCATTATTAATAAGGTATGGTACTTGGGTAAGCGAGTCCATCACTGGTGGGATGGACCATATATGAGGAGAGTCCCTATTGTTCCCCCTAGTGACATGTTTTAGGGTTGAGAGCTCACTGGAGAGGAGGTTACTGGAGCTGAGAGAGGATATCCTTCTGAGGATCCTTTAGAGGGCATGCACCTTTCTTATATTTGTACATTGCTCCCCCAATTGATTGATATCGTAGCGAGTGTTTATGTCTCTCTAGTTCCACCTCCTCAGACGGATCCTACACCACCTTTGGGTTCGAGAGGTAGGACTTCGCAAGCATCCTAGGGTCATTCTGCTTCTAGGGTAGTATCTTCTAATCCAGTATGCTTCTTAGCTTTTACATTTTCCTATTTATGTATAACCATGTAACATATTTTGTTAGTGATAAGCTACAAATAACATGAGTTATAATAACTTATCTCCAGCGTCGAGGAAGTCATCGGAAGAGATCAGGTTCTTCTCACTTTGATGAGGAGAGTATCCCTAGGACCAAGGGAACAGCTCACGCTAGTGGTGTGGCATCTAGTGGTACTGTTCTTGGGGACTTGGTGGGCACAGTGCCTCCTATGTTGTATAGATTAACGATTATGGGAGCAAGGATGCTTTTTCCCTTACCTAAGGTTGGCACACCCTTGTTGGATGTAGCACCTACAAACACTACTCATGTCAGTCTTTTGACTTTGTGGGGTTTTCCCTTTCTTTAATTTGCTTGTTATCTGACTTCTTTGCTTTGTAGGTGCCTGTTTCTATTGATCAGTTTTGGTATACTACTGTGATTGATGCGTAGGAGTATTTTATGGAATTTATTAGAGAGCAGAGCATATATCCTCTTTTATTGACTGCTTATTGTACCTGTGTTATGCAAATGCATGAATGCGTGAAGTGCATTTTATCATATTTGTCTAATGCAGACCTAGTACATTCTTGCTAGTCGTGAATGGGAGAGAGAACAAGCATCCTTGGATGTGCATGTTCAGTAGCTAGAGATAGAGTTAAGCGCTTTTCGTATGGATCAACATGATCCAGGTGAAGGAGATGTTTGAGTGAATTTAGCTTTTGCTCATGATTGCAACCATGGCCGACGTAGTTGTTTAGGAGGTTTGGTATAGGTTTTTAGCTGTAGTTGCTTGTTATTGTATCATTTTTCTGAGATCATGGACTCTAGATGTTGTATCTGGGCATCTGTCCTGTGTGTTATACCTCTTTTCTTTTGCTGGTGTTGTTGTATTGGACTGACTTGTGTCTTTTGTCATATTTGTGTTTGTTTGATCACTTTTATTTCGTCTACCTCTTTTATTTTATTATATTATTCCCTCTTTTGCCTAGGGCATCTCTTTTCAGAGCTTTTTGCGCCTACCTGGGCTTTTTTTTAAGCATTAAAGATAACAACTTATGATTTTTGGAGTAGAAGTGAAGCAAAAAATGAGAGCTATAAGTATGTAATGAAGAAATACAAATTCTACTTAACATATTGAATGAATTCAGACGATAATGATGTATTACATTTTCTGAGATGTACTTAAATGATTTGACAAGCATTCACATATTTACTGAAAATATTTAAGAAAAGCACTGTTGTATTCGTGCAGATTTTGATTTGACAGTATCCCTATCTTTAGTTATCCTTTTTAGGTTTTCTAACTAAGTATTTTCTCTCGGTTTCCTTAACTTTTGCCTAGGCTGCCCTTTCGGATTTTCAACCTAGTGGGAAATCCCTTAATTTTTTCCTTAGCAGCCTTTTTTTTATTTTTAACTCAGTAGGATTTTTTTTAGTATTTGCCTTAGACATAGTATTTCTTCTAGCAATCTTTGTTGGTAGGTTCAAAGAATTCATTCCCTACAGAATCCATTAGTTTGGCAGCTCCTCTTGATAAAACAATTTTGACTAGATATAGGCATCCCCAATTTGGCTTGAACTTCCCTCTTGGGTCTGAGGGATTTTGTTTAGCTTGCTTTAGTATCCAATCCCCTACTTTTATGCTTTTGGGTTTTACTTTCTTGTTGAAAGACCTAGCCAATAGAGCTTGATATAGAAGCATATGGTATAGCGCTTTGAGTCTTTGACTGTCCAGGGTAGTGAGGCTGTCATGCCTTTGTTGAGCCCATTATGCTTTAGGCAGTTCAAATTTGATTGCTTCTTGTAATGATTTGATCTCTACCTCCATCAGAAGTACCGCGTTAAATCCGTATACTAGTGAAAAGGGAGTGGCCCTATTTTTTGATATTTTTATTTATAGCCTCGATCGCTCCATTTGCCTGTGCGAGGTGAGGTGAGGATTTATGATGTTCCACCTTATAGCTCCTTATAAATTCCCTCACTTCTCCTTAGAACTAAACACCATTGTCTGAGATTATGTGGTTTGGAATCCCATATTGACTAAATATATTTTTCTTGATAAATTTTGCTACTTGTTTTGCCCCTAGTTTTGCATATGATTCCCTTTCAACCCACTTTCTGAAGTAGTCAGCTGCCACTAGGATGAATCTATGCCTGTTTGAGGCCGTCAAGTGTATTTCCCCAATTATGTCTAACCTGAGAAGGGCCACGGAGAAGAAATATAGTGTAACTCTGTTGAGGAAAGATGGTATACATCCCCGTGAATTTGGCATTTGTGGCACTTTCTTACGAATTTGATGCAATTTTCCATCGTCATTATCCAAAAGAACCCCTGTCTTATTAGTTTTCTAGCTAAGATGGCTTCGTTCATGTGTGGACCACAGACACCCTCGTATACTTCTACCATTACTCTTGTAGCTTCTGTCTCGCTCAGACATCTAAGTTGTATCCCATCTGAAGTCCTTCTATATAATACACCCTGATGTGATGTGAACTTTGAGGCCAATTACTGGATAACTGCTTTATCTTTTTTAGTTGCCTTCTCAAGATGAATCCTTTTTGTGAGATATTTTTGGATATCGTAGAACCATGGTTTGTCATCTGCTCTCATTTATGCTACTCTTAGGCATTTGTGACTAGGTTGCTTTAATTTGAGTAGAATTAGAGGCTTCATGGGTATTTTAGTTGGTCCTTCTGATACCGATGCTAGAGAAGTGAGTGAGTCTGCCATTTAGTTATTGTTACCAGGGAGATGGATGAATTTGCATTTTTAGAAAGATAAGGCAAGCTGTTGCAGGTGACTCAACTATGGCCTCAAATATTGCTCTTTTAGTTCCATTCTTCTATTGTCTAATTGATTACCAACATGGAATCCCCAAATATTTTGACTTCTGTCACTCCTAAAACTATCAAAGATTCCATGCAAAGTGCACATGCTTTATATTCTGCCTCATTATTCGTAACCCTGATAGCTAGCTTTTTAACGATTGGTACCACTTCTCCTTCTGGTGTTAGGAGTATAATCCCGACTCCTGTTCAAATTGATTGACTATCCCATCAAAGTACATGTGCCATCCCTGCACCTCGATGGTCGTACTGAGGTCACCCGGGAAGTCTAGTTGAACTTCTTTCGATTTTGGGATCGGGTTGAGGGCTAAGAATTTGACAACTGCTCTTCCTTTTATTGTGTTTTTAGTCAAATATTGCACATCAAATTCTGTTAGTAAGATGAGCTACTTGGCAAGTTTTCCTACTAGGGAAGGAGCTTTGTAGAGATGCTTCATAGGATACATTTTGGACATAGCTTGGATTTTGTAAGATTAACAATATTATCTGAGTTTCTTCATTATCGATACCATTTCTAGGCATATTTGTTCCACTTAACTATACTTTTCCTCATAAGGTACCATTTTCTTGCTCAAGTAGTAGACTGTATGTTCGGCTTCCCCCTCTCCCTCTTGGGTTAGCATTGCACTGATCGCATTCCCTTCAATGGCTAAGTACAGGGTTAATGGCAACCCTAACTTGGGTGGTTTCAAAATCGGTGGATTGGCCCGGTAGCTTTTGATTTTGTCGAATATTGACTGACATTGGTCATTCCATCTGATTGGCTGATCTTTTTTAAGTAGATTAAAAATGGGCTCGTAAACTGTTGTTAACTTAGCGATGTACCTACTTATGAATTGTAGCTTCCCTAAAAACCCTATAATTTCCTTCTCTATTTTTGGCACAAGCATTTCTCTAATTGCTTTTGCTTTATCTGGATCCACATCGATTCCATTCTGACTGATAATGTATCTGTAGACGGCGGGGTTTACCGCGCACCCAAGTTTATTACAACTGCGACATTGTTTGAGCTTAGCGCTCTAGGGAACACACTACTATATCACAAAGACATAGCGTGCAAATGAGGAGTCGCCACCTAGGGTAATAACTGGGACAAATCGAAGGTGGTGGTAACTCGATTCTCTAATACAAGCTAGCACCACAACCAGGAGTTCTGGATATAGAATACCAACTTCTTTTAGTCTTGTGTTCATTTAGAATTATTTTATGAATTACTATCTTATTCCCTAATTACATGCAATTTCATTAAACCCTAATT
>CATIWM010666165.1:0-12130 GCA_949671775.1 Mallotus repandus
TTATATTATATTTTAATTAATAAAAATGACATAAGGTCTATTTTTTATAGCAAGATCACTGTTTACTTTAATCAAAATAATGTATTATTGGGTAAAATTACGCTGTTTTGATTATCTATAATATATGTCTCTATATAATGGTGTAATTGAGTCAAATCGAGTCGACACATTGCCAGACTCGAGCTCAAGTTGACTTTCAAACTCTAAGCTCGAACTCGATCGAGCTATTTTTTAAAAAGCTGGAACTCGACTCAATTAATTAAATAAATTTTTAAATTTTTAAAAATCTATATTTTAAAATATTCAAACTTGGCTCAAGTTCAAACTCAAGCTCAAATTCGACTTGATTTGATAAGATATATTTAAATTATATCTAATAAAAGGGTACATATAAAAGCACAATTAAGCTCGCAAGCCTATTGAGTCACATATTTAAGATCTCGAACGTGACTAGATGACCTACTAGACACTACAAGAAAAATGCTCATTAGCGAAGGGAAAATCAAATCGCTAAGATATAAAAAGTGGTCACTATAGACAATTTGCGACCAAAAAATGCCGGTCGAATAGCTAAAAGTCTTTTAAGACAGGAAAAAGTAAATGGCCGCAAAAACTTTTTAGAGAAAAGATGTAATACAGTCGCTACAAGTATTTTTTTTAGCACTAAAAGTATTTTGTGCGACCGAAAATACTACCATAAAATTTAATACAACCATGGTTAATACTACAAATTCACTTATTAATGACCAAATTTTTTATCGCAAATATTACGGTCACTTTAAACCTTTTAGTGTTTTTTATTTTTCTTATTTTCTTACTTTTAGTTAACATATTATTTATGAAATTAGTTTAAAAAATAAAATCACACATTAATAAACAACATACTTGAAGAATATATATAATAACAATTTTATTTATGCTAAAGTAATTGTATTACATCAATATGTTCAATCGAACATTAGAAATATTAATATTGAAAAAAAAATATATGATCAACCAAACATCATAATCATTGTCAAGAAAAAATAATAATCTAACATCTTTAATTAGCAGTGATAGATGCTAGTGTTAAAAAGTCATCTAGACCACCTTTGTGAGACTTGAACACCAACAAAAATGGGAAAATGGAAACTAAGACAAATAAAAAAGATTTTAAAAGACTAAGTTAATTTTTTTTATTTTAGCAATGATCCTAGAAAAATAAAATGACTTTGTAAGAATATTCATGGCATGCAAATTTTTATATAAGATGTGTTAATATCTATAGGCGGCGGGGTTCAACACGCGCCCAAATGTTGGCAACCACGACACTGTGCAGGTTCAGGGTCCACTAGAAAATATAACATGGGCTTTAAGCCCAAATCAAAGATGGAGTTGCCACCCGAATAAGACCCGAGACACACTGTATAGCAATTGGATTCCATGGAGGGTCCCAACAGCCGTCCTCAGAGAATGGGTTAGAAAACTGGGTATGGACTTTTGGAATGTCCACCCAACCTTGCGGTTGGCCTCCGTTTATGGCTCGTATTTTATTACTTTTAATTATTTAATTATTTATTTATTTACATGCAAACTGCAATTGCCTCCAATCAATTGTTAGAGTTTACAATTAAGTCCAAATTTACACATTAGTCTAATTTCATGCAATTTAATCCAACATTCATCACAATATAAAATAAACAACTAAAATAAAAATAAAGCTCATACAAAGAAATTGGGGAGCAGAAAAGATTACAACCCTTTACACAATTAAAATAGAATAAAAAATAAAATAAAATAAAATAAATGCGCACACAAAGAAAGGAGGGAGAAGAAAAGATTACAACCCATTAAACATGAAATAATAATAATAAAATAAACAAGAATAAATTAATTGTAGAATAAATAAAAATCTAAGAACTTATAGGAATATATATTTGATGATTAAAATCATCTTAATATTTCAAGAAATAGACAAAATATTAATTTCCCACAAATATGTAAAATCCTACAAAAGAAAACCACAAAGTTAATTTGTAAACCAAATAAAGACAATAAACAATATAAATCTCTAATTAAGCATAAATAATAAAATAATTGCATGAAAGATACTGAAATACAAAAATATAAAAAAATGAAAATACAAATTATAATACGAAAATCACATGAAAATACAAATTATACGAAAAAGACTACATAAGATTCAAAATTAATATAAATCTATTAATTAAATAATCAAATTAAGGTAAATAAAATTAAAATGATAAACATACACACTTAAATTTTAAAAGAAATCAGAATCAAATATACTTCAAAATAAAAGGAATAAGCCCATGCAAATAAACCGAATCGAATTGAACCGAACCGAACTGAATTGAACCGAACTGAATTAAACCGAACCGACTAAATAATCCAATTTTTATAAATTTTTTTTTAAAAATATAAAATATATAGAATTTCGGCACATCTCCTAAAAGCGGATATAGTCTCTTGGTGCAGTGCTTTGCTTTATAACAAACAATATCTCTAGGAGGCTCAAACAGTCTTAGTTTTTCATGAAACCAAGCCTGCAGAGGAAAGTGATGACTAAAAAAAACAAAAACAAAAAAAAGAAGAGAAAGAGTAAAGTAATAGGCCAACTTCCAGCAGTAGTGGACTCCCAGAGAAGCACAGAGTTTCTAAAAGCCCGTCAAGTCCAACGATAGTTTCTGCCACAATGAGCAACAAGGTATTGAACCCCATCTCCACTTGATCCAAGATGTGGAGAACCTTAAGATCATAGTTGCCAGAAAGAGAAACAAGCAAGAACTGTGCATATAAGCAAAGAGCAATCATTTGAGGCCAGTAGACCTCCTTAGCATCCATAGCTATGACAGCCTCCAAGAAGGATTCGATTAAAATTTCAGTTACAAAAATATGGCGAAGAGAAGAATGTGGAGAAAATTTAAATGGTTGGGCCATCTCATATTGAACAGAATGTAAGTTTGGAGTTCTCAGCTGAGGGGTTGCAATTTGACAAGTAAAATCCATCTGACAACTTAGGATAGCTTCAAATTCTTTAGCCGGGGGGCAGATCTCGAAAGAACTGAATCGGAAGACATGTTTTTGAGGATCCTAGAATTGAGCTATAGTGTGCAGAAAAGGAAATTTGATCTTCCTAGCATGCAAAGATCTGAAGATTGACAAGTGAAATGGCTCTAATTTTTCCCATGTTTTACTATCTAAGCTCTTCATGACTAGTTGTAATTGTTTGAGGATTCTCTCAGTCATGTTTTAGGTTGTAAGTGTTGTTTAGAGAGGAGAATTGAAGAGTGGCAGTATGAGGATGAATAAATGTGTGTTTTTATAGGAAAAATTAAGGCTATAGAAGGGAAACCTATAGAAGACACCTCAATGATAAGGCGACACATCCTCAACAGACGTGGGCGTGATATTTTTGTTGTTGTATTTAGATTCATTGCTCTGTAAATGAATTTCAGTTATTGAAAAAAGGAATTTGAATGATTTAAGGGTCTTGATTGATTAAAAATATTGATTGAAATAAATGCCAAAATAGTTGAAATAAGACAAAAACAGGAAAATTCCAAGTGTGAAATAGGGCCAAGCCAATAAAACAAGCAATGTCAAGAATTAATCCTAGCCTTAGAGGCATCTGAATCAGTGACCTCTGCATCTTTGCCTTATCCTCAACATCACTGCCAACCTGAAGAACAGCAACCTAACGTGCGAGCTCGGTGATCCTGGCCTAGCTAGTATCATCTTAGTCCTACCCAAACACGACAAGAGGTAAGAAATCATAAAAGCATGCATACATATAGAAGTAGGAGATTGTGTTACCTTCCACTGATGTGTCATATTAAGTTTTGAATCTTTTATGAATGTGTTTTCTCAAAAAAAAAAAAAAATCTAGCTCTGGTGCTTAGGCTACAGTCTTGCTATAATGTTCGCCTGATGCCCGTAAGGCTACATAGCCTGTCTTGTTTGATTTCGTCTGACGTCTATGAGGCTACATGACTTGTTTTTATTTGTGTCTGCCTGACACCCCCGAGGTTGATGGCACGAATTTTGTATGAGTGACTTCTTGGGTTTGAATAACTGAGATTCACGTTTCAATGAGTGACTTCTCGGGTTGGAATAACCGAAATTCATGTTTCAATGAGTGACTTCTCGGGTTGGAATAACCGAGATTCATGTTTCAATGAGTGATCTCTTAATTTGGAATACTTGAGATTCACGTTTCAATGAGTGACTTCTCGGGTTAGAATAACTGAGATTCACGTTTCAATGAGTGATCTCTCGGGTTAGAATACTCGAGATTCACATTTCAATGAGTGACTTCTTGAGTTGGAATACTCGAGATTCACATTTTAGTGAGTGATTTCTCGGGTTAGAATGCCCGATATTCACGATTCAAATTAAAAAGTTTACTTGTCGGGTTTGAATTCCCAAGGCTAGCAACGCGAATTTTGAAGAATTCACCTCGAATTAATCTTGGAGGATATGTATATCTTTTTGATTGATGATTATCTTTATTATGCATGTTGATTTTTTGAAAAATTTGATTACATGAGCTTAGTTTTTTCGAAAAATCAAGGGGAAAAATTGTAGATACTCGGTTTGTTTGATCTGCAATGAAGTCCGATGATGAAATTAAATGTGTGTTGAATGCAAAGAACGACCTGAAACTTTTAAGAATGGACCCTAAGTCCAAGAAATTTTTGACTCTATTTAAAAAAAATAAGACAATAATGGAGGTGGGTAGGCATTAATGGAGGTGGGTGAGAAGTTGGACTTTTAAAGTGGAATCCAAAAGATAGGTGGCGATGGGGCATGTGTGGATAAAAGAGGAGGGGATGGTTTGGTTTTAGGGAGGTTTTTTTTTCTCTCGGTTTTGGGAAGAATAAAAAAAATAGGGATATAAGGAAAGGAGGAGAGCTTAGTTGGGGGATCCGAAAAAAAAAAAAAGAGACAAAGAGAAAAAGAAAAAAAAGGCAAAAGAAGAGACATGGGAAGAGAGAGCTTGAAGGCTTAGAAGTCCATTTTTCTTGAGGTAGACGAAGATTCTTGCATACAATCCATTTTTTATCAAAAATCCATTACTGCTTCAAATTGATTTCAAGCAGTAAGAATACAATTACTAGTCTTTATTTCTCATTTAAGCTTAATAATTTGGATATATTCGTGATTTTTACTTGTTTATTTTAGGTTTATTATTAGTATATTCTCCTGAATCTTAGTAATAATTTAGTGGATTTTTAATGTAATTGTTAGTTTTCAATCACATGAATATATGTGAATTTATTTGCAATTGAACAACATGTAGACAAATTCTGTGAGTAGCGATGAGCAGAAATCGGTTAAAGTCGATTAATCGAACTGAACCAATCAGTTCAATTCGATTATATAGGTTCGGTTCAGTTGGCTAGCATTTTTGGTTCATGTACTCACCAAATCGATTAACCGATTTGATTGAAATTCTATATATTTTATATTTTAAAATATATATATATATATATTTATAACATACAGAATATATAGAATTTAGGTCAAATCGGTTAATTGATTTTGTGAGTACATGAACTGAAAATGCTAGCCAATTGAACCGAACCTATATAACTGAATCGAATTGATCAGAATCGGTTAATTGATTTTGTGAGTACATGAACCAAAAATGCTAGCCAACTGAACCGAACCTATATAACATAATTGAACTGATCAGTTCGGTTCGGTTAATCAATTTTAACCGATTTCTGCTCATCCCTACTCACAGAATCTGTCAACATGCTATTCAATTGCAAATAAATTCACATATATTCATATGATTGAAAACTAGCAATTACATTAAAAATCCACTAAATTATAACTAAGATTCAGGAGAATATACTAATAACAAACTTAAAATAAACAAGTAAAAATCAAGAATATATCCAAATTATTAAGTTTAAATCAGAAATAAAGACTAGTAATTATATTCTTACTGTTTGAAGATTTAAATCTCCTAACTATGGCCCTCAGAAATGAATTTTTGATAAAAAATGGATTGAATGCAAGAATCTCTTTCTACCTCAAGAAAAATGGACATTTAAGCCTTCAGGCTCCCTCTTCCCACGTCTCTTCTTTGCCTTTTTTTTCTTTTGCTCTTTTTGTCTCTTTTTATTTATTTTTTTCGGATCCCCCAACTAAGCTCTTCTCCTTCCCTATATCCCTATTTTTTTTATTCTTCCCAAAACCGAGAAAAAAAAAAAAACCTCGCCAAAACCAAACCATCCCCCCTCTTTTATCCACACATACCTCTCTCACATGCCCCATCCCCACCTTTTTTTTGGATTCCACCTCGAAAGTCCAACCTCTCTCCCACCTCCATTAATGTCTACACTCCAACTTATCTCTATTGTCTTATTATCTTTTATATATATATATATAGTCAAAAATTTTTTGGACTTAGGGTCCATTCTTAAAAGTTTCGGGTTGTTCTTTGCATTCAACACTCATTTAATTTCATCATTAGGCTTCGTTGCGGATCAAACAAACCGAGTGTCTACAATATCTCTAGTCACTGGCACCCTCATTTTGATCACATGCACAAGTCCAATTAAGACTATAACACACTTCAAATAATCTGAAGTCTTAAACAGCCATTTGGAAATCTATCTGAGCACTCTCAACTGAGTAATTACCACCTTTAAGAAAATAGAGACAGTTCTAAATAATAGAAGAAGACAAGTTTAAAGATGTCTAGATTCAATTGAGCAAGCTATAACAATCATCTTCTCACCGGCTCAAACTCAAAAAGAAAGAATGTTAGAAAATAGAAAATGGGCTGTCAAAAAACAGCAGAAAAACAGAGAATATCAGTAGAAAATAGGCTGTCAAACCAGCAGAAAAATACAATAATCAGCAACAACTATAACTAGTAAAAACAACAAAAAAACTACTACAAGAATGATCCGAGGGAAGAAAAGAGAAAATGGACATAGACAACACAAACAAACTTAGAAAACAAGAGAAAGCCCATCTGATCCAGCCTAAAATGATCCAGAACTAAAAGAAGACTAAAAAACAACAAAAGGAGCAAATGCAGCAACATTAAAAATTGAATGTGTATAATCTGTATTAAGTAAGGTTATCGATGCGTACCTTCCATGTGGAGTTCATGGGTCACATGTTCAAAATGGGGTACTGAATGTTTTTAACCTACTTGAGCATATATACATCTGGACCTGCAATCAGTACAGAAATTATAGATATTAATTTTTATTAATTATTGTCACTCGAAGTTAGATAGCTTAAATACTAAAAAAAAAAAAATTGATTATACTTCACCACCACGAAAAGCAGATTACAAACATTTGCATGGCATTTCGAGGAGGCTCAAAATAATTATTACAGATGAAGAAATCTCATTTCAATTTTTATAATGTGAAGTCGACCTGATATGGCATACTAAGACTCCACATAACATAGTTTGTGATGAATATGTCATTTTTGTTTCCTAATTTCTATGAATTATTATAAGTATGTCATCATAAAACAAGAATATTTTAATTAAAAATATACATTATTTATTTAAGATATAAAAATATATGATTATTTTAAAAAAAAAAAGTGTAACATAAATTTATTTTATTTTATTTTATTTACAATAATAATTTTTTTAGATGTACCCTAAATAATCATTTAAATTTATCTAAAATTAAAAAAAGTAGGACTAATTATTGTTTGGAATGAACTCATACGGATTCAAGTCCAAGACTTCCCTCAACATAAATATTCTCTCTCTCTCTCTCTCTCTCTCTCTATATATATATATATATATATATATATATATATATGTATGTGGGGTAGCCCACTCATGGTTTTAAATAACGGTTTCGTGAACCGTTTTAGTATCGATAAAGGTGTAACGGTATCGGACTGAATCGGATCGATTCAGACTATATTGTTCAGCGCTATCGTGAATTTTTAAAAATAATCAATAAAATGCAGCATATTAATAAAAAAAATACAAAATAAACTTTACCATCTAATATAATAAGTTAAAAATTACTTAAAAAGTATATATTTGCACTAAAAATTATACATTTAAAAAAATTATTATTTACTATAATAAAAAATGACATAAGAGAATACTTCAAACCTTTAAGGTGTAAATAATTATATTACATTAATATGATATTATTACAAATTTTATGAGAGATACAATAATAATAGAAATCAACACCAAAAAAAGTGGCGTAAAGGATCTTAATTATTAGGCTCACTATTATAATCATCAATATTTTGGTTGCTCATTTGATATGGGATCAAGTGAAAAAATAAACTCCCTTCAAAAGAATAATTGACGGGTTTATATCCATTCAAAAGAAAATAAATATTATAACATCTGTGGTTAAAAAAAAAAATCAAAATCATGTAATGTCTAATGATTCACTAATAAAACATTTTGGAGTTTAAAAAAAAATCTATTGTAATTAATTATACAATATAAAATTAATTATATATAATTAAAAAGATAAATACAAATTATATATATTTTTTAATTTCAATAATATAACATTCATTTTTCACAAATAAATAAGAAATTAAAAAAATTACATTTGTATATAATTACAAATACTAACAAGTATCTTTATATGCAATTAATAATAATTCTACAAAAATTAATAATAATTTTACAATTAATAATAATTCTACAAAAATTAATAGGCCCAATAGGAACTATGGGCTGATATCAACATCTTGAGCTATTTCTAAAAAATTGGGATTCTTATTGGGCTTGGGCTTCTATTTCTTCTTCTAATTCTGTTTCTCATCACTTTCATAGGCGACACCCCAGCGCATCGGTAAAACACGGACAATACAAACGAATCAGCAAAAAAATGGCCGCTTCATCGACCAAATTTTTGGCCGTTTTTAGCCATACCGAACCGGCTATATATCGGATTGGGCACCCTAAAATCCGTTATGTGCGTATCGGCCGTTTTTTAATACCCTGAGCCCACTTTCATAAATGGGCAGTTTATTCAATGTGATGATTATTATTTTTTTATTTTTTTATTTTTTTGGTGTAAAAAACAGACTTAATGAAACCCTACCCATTTCTTCCACATAGCATGCTCATGAAAGTGCTTATGAGATGCTGATACAAGACCTGATAGATAAATTGGTTTTCTTTATCTATCAGAAGGCATCCAATATTTTGTTTTTCATCTGTAAATGTATTTATGCATATGTTAGGCAAGCTTTCTGTATAATCTACCTCAGCGAAATTATCTTTTGTGGAATAATTTGGGGCAGTGCAATTCTTACCATAAGAACCATCATATCTGAGCACTCTTAAGTTTCTCCTCCTGCAATTCATAGAAAGAGCTGCACTGTTGAAGAAAATAGACAGACAAAAAGGAAATTCAGAAAAAAGTGCACACCTTAGTTCCAGCAAAAGGATGAAAGCAAGCAACATTGACCTCATCCTGGGCACTAGGAAGAACTCTCACTAGTTCCGTATCCGAAACTCTGTAAACCTGAATGATGGAAACAGAGTATTAGTGATTGAAGTTTAACAAGGGAAATGACAAACAGGTCAATATATTAATAAGAATGCTAGTGTCACACTTATGGCATATGAATCCTCGTTTGCATATTTATCTATTTATTTATTTTTGGTTGAGGGAGGAGGGGAATATTTTGTTAATTACAGTATGCAAAAAATGGTGAGAATCAGAAAATGAACTATCACCTCCAGAGCTGTGCAAATAGGAGATGTTGTTTCCCCATCAATAACAATACTTTTGAAAAGAGATCCATGTCGACCATATGCCAATGATATATGCTCAGAAGATCAAAAAAAAAAAGACAAAAAAAATGCAACAATTACGGCAGGGAATAAACATAACAAACCAACACACAACCAAATCAACCAAAAATCACTATGATTAAAGTATGAACTTTCTTTTTAATGATCAATTTACAACCAATCAAAATACTTCCTGATCAAACATTTCATAACCACTATTAATAGCCATTAAAAACTTAAAACACACTCAGTCTATCTAAATTTGTACCTAAGCTGTAACAATATGTGAACAAGTTGGCAAAAAGCTTAGTAATGCAATAAGTGTTAAATCCATGCTCAGAGAGTCAAATGGCAATTCTCAACCCTGCACCACTTGTTCCAACCACAACTGCATCATAAGTATGATCAACAATCGTATATGAGGATCACCATTGTGATCATAGAAAAAAGAAATAAGACCAAATATTACCTTACTAAACCAAACAGATAAAAGAAAACACACATGAACTGAACAAAACTAAAAAGAAATGGTTGAAGCAATAAGCTATTTGGTTTCCTGAAATACAAACAAGAGCTCTCCCTAGTCAAACAAACATACAAAATTAGGAAAATTGAGAAGTTGAATTGGGCATGTCAATTTACAGTAATCTTAATCTTGATCAATAAAAAATCTTTAGCTTCTAAACAGAGCAAAAGCACACAACAAACTATTAAAAAACCTAAAGATTACATTGAAAATAACAAAAATAATAATAAAGAAGTAAGCTACAAAAAGAAAATGAGGAGGACATGCCAATTTAGTAGTGAAAATATGGATAGATTTACTGGAGGAAAAGGAAGATAAAGGAGAGCTAATTAGCCATGCACCACTACCTCTCAAAAGTTAATGCTGCTTCTTTTGGTAATGAAATGATCGGTGCGTTATTTGCTCGGTGACAAAGTGAATGGATTGACCCATGACCTCACCTGACCAAACTTGCATATATTTAAGCATTGCAATCTGTGAGAAAAGAAATCCAATGTGTTAGGGTTTCAGAGAAAAAGGAAAAAAGAAATTAATACAATATGAAGAAATTAGAAAAGTAAAAGAAATTGAAATTAAAATTATTATAAGAGACTGAAGTAATTCGAGAAATAGCAGTAATTCCATTGAGATCGTCAGAGGAGATATACTTCAACTGTTGATGGGTGTAGTTTTTTTTTTAAATGAAATCAAGGGCATCAGAGAAACGGGAGGAAAGAGAGGGGCCAGTGAGGGAAATGTAAAGGCGGAGGGAGTATGAGATGGCTAGGCGGTGGTTGGACTGCTGACAGGGGGTCGAGGGCAACAATACGGAAATGCTGGTAGGAGCAAGTGGAGGAGAGGAAAGAACAGAGGGAATATTGGACTCAAATTTTTTTTATTAATTAAAATTTGATATAAGCAATTTTATAATTTAATCGCACCTATTCCTCTAAAATTTACATATTAGCGACCAATTAATAGCGAAAGACTTTAAACCCTTCGCTACTGATGTTAATTTTTAATTGACTGGATATGTATTTGGTCGCTATAAAACACTTTTAGTGACCAATTTAAAATACCTTAGCTAAAATTTGGTCGCCAAAGGCTCATTTTCTTGTGGTGAGAGCAGTTTTAGCTCGACTTGAAAATAATCAAGTCACTTTAAAAAAAATTTCAAGTCTATTCTAAGTAGCTCACAAGTCGGTTTGACTCAGTTATACCCTTATCTATGTATATTAGTGTATAATAAAAATAATAGGTATAACAATATTATTTATTTCATCAATTTTCAATTAAGTCAACAATATTAGATTATTTAATAAAAATAATAATTAATAAATTATTAAATATAATAATAATATATTTTAATCAATGAAATGACTTTTTTGATATGATTACTTATTTTAATTAAAATGATGTAATTTTATTCTTGAATTTTTTTTCTTTTTGGGTTTATGTATATTTTATCCACGTGCTTGGTGGGTGTAAAGCACTTGACCCTAATCAGTTCTAAAATTCTACGTTATTCTTCATCTCGTTTTTATCTAGATAACATTAAAAGAAAATTCACATTCAGTTGTCATTACTTGAACAGTTAACTTTCATCTAATCTATCCTTCACTTTTATTTAGAGGATGCTAAGTGTGTCTGGAGAAATTAAATTATGTAAGAAATAAAATGGATAAACATGTAAAAGAAAATAAAAGCAAGGAAAGAAATATATTGTCTAATGTTCCACTAATATAAAAAAAAAATAAATAAATAAAGAAAAAAAGAAGGTAAAAATTTTTAAAAAGGAGAAAAATGAAAAATTGAGACAAATAAAAAATAAAGAAAAAATGAAAAAATAAGAA